>PVLC010013737.1:0-40899 GCA_004027655.1 Graphiurus murinus
CTTTTAGTTTGGTAGAGTGTGGGAGATTCTGATTTTCCTTATTTTTCCCATACCTGCTTTATGTAAAGCACATTTCTCTGCCTCTGAGGTTTAAAGTTTTGGTAAACCCAGGATCACTTGCAGCTTCATCCAATTCTGGTCTCAGGACAGAATAAAGTTGACAGTCTGATTGAAGGAAGAGAGGAAAAATAGAGAAACTGTAGAACCACAAAGAAGGAACTGTTTCAAAAAATATGATCTATTACATGTTTTCCATGGGTAGTTTTGCAAAACATTAAGTTGCCACTCATGAATGTTACTCACCACCATCCCTTCACCCTGAATAAAGAGGACACATTACTCCTGTGGTAAACAGCCTCCAAGGTGACCTTTAAGAACACTCACCTACTGCTCTTCATGCCCTTTGATTCTATGGGTCTATATCAAATAGGGCTGGTTTCTGTGACCAGGAAGGTACTGTACACATGATAGCATGGCATGTGACCCAGAAGGCTGGACCACCAAAGGCACTGTATCTCCCTCCTTGCTTGCTCTTGTTGTGGGAAACTGTTCTAAGTCTAAAACATATCATCTTAAGGATTTATAGCTTTTTGCTTGCTTTGGCAAAAGACAACCTTTCTTGAGGGAACTGAAGACAGTGACTTCCGTGCCCCTTTGCTATGTCCTTCTGTTTTATTACTTTTGTTTCCTTTGCTTAAGAGTGGAAGACTGCCCTAAGGAAGTAGCTGAAGATAGCAACCTCTGCTGCTCTTGCAAAACTGCCAGAAAACAGTTTGTCTTCTAAAGCATTCCTAACACAATGCTCTACTCTCTAGCAAGAAATAGTTGATTTAATGACACAGTCATACCTCTGTAAGCCTGTAATAAAAGGAAGAACTATGTTTCACTTGGGGAATTGAGCTCTTTTGCCTTCTCACCTCTCACCTCTTCAAGACCAGGAATAAAGTCTCAAGAGTGATTTTTTTTTTCCCATCATGTTCTTCCATGCCCTGCTGGCACAGAGTCTGGTACTTGGTATCTGTGGGGAAGGCAGCTTCATCATATAAAGATTCTTGAGCTGCCTATCAAGTGATCCAGCACTCCTTCCAGCCACCCCTGAGGGTGTTGCTTTGGCCTTTTTGATGTGAGAGCAGCACCCTTGCACTCTCTCTTTCTGCCTCCCACCATCTTGCCCTGAGAGCCTCACACTTCACCCAGCCTAACATGGGCTGAACCACTGCCATCTCCAGAACTGTGAGTAAATAAAATCTTTCTTCCTCTTAAGTTGTGGTCATCAGGTTTTGGGGGAGACAGCTGTGAGAATACTGACTATAACATCAGGCCCACAACATGACAAAAACAACAATATTTGGGAGGGGGAGGCACTGGGCTGAGTGTTTTGCATGTTAGTTTCCTATTGGAGGCCAAGCCTTTGAAGCAAATGTGTGGCATGGTGAAGACATTTACTTTCTCTTTGATTTGCTGAAAATTTATGTTAAAGCTTTACATTTTAGATCCGATTTTGTTTACACTGATGAAAGATCAGAGGGCATGGGGACATGTCAAAGTGATGCTGTCACTTAGAGGAGAATTTGACCCTTCATTTGATTGTGTTGTGAACTAGGAGAGATTCTGAATCTGAGGAGTACACAGATAACATCCGGCTAGCATGGAAGGTGTTCAGCTCTGATCATGTCCCAAGTAGAAAGAGTAGTTTTTTCCTCCTAAAGTTTATTTTATTTTTAGAAGCATTGTAAAACAAACAAACAAACAAAAAACAATCAACAACAAAAAACAAACAACTTTGCACTATTATTTTAGAAAATATTGGAAACATAAAAAATCAGGAAGAAGAAAAACATAGCAATGATATTACAATCATTACTACTACAAGTATTTGGTTATTTCTTTGCGACACTTTTTATAAATTTTAGATTATTCAAAGTGTGCAATTTGCATTTTGTCTTTTTTTCTCTCTTTGTATCACATTTCATCTCTTTTCTAATTAATCTGCTCATCCATTCATTTCTCCTGCATGCCAGGCACTATGGCACGTGCTGGGGAGTTCATACAAAACACCAAAATTATTTACTCATGCCTTAGATTTTTTTTTAACATCCTTTTGAAACCTTACTTGCAATGTGTATTTTTGAGATGACTTCTTTAATCATTTCCCAAGTGTGAGTTTTAAATGTTTTTTAAGTGGGTAGAGAAACAAAGATATAATAATATCTTTTATAATGTTTTCTACTCTGATTTCACTGAAAGCAGAATTAGCATAGTAGCATAGTAGAAATCAGAGATCCCAAAACTATAAGATCTAAAAACCATAGAATGGCTGTTTTTGTTGTTGTTGTTGTTTGTTTGTGTACATTTTGTTTTTACAATAAAGGCAGATCTCTGAACTAGTCTCAGAATCCCTAAGGCTACCAGAGCGTCTCAGAAGTGTATTCTCCACAGTTTATCCTGTAGATTGCTGGTTCACCTTCCTAATAGTGGGCCCTTAACATTTCTGTTCCCCCATCATTGAAGACTCCCTGCCCAGTTTTTCTGGTGTGTGGCATGCTCTGACTTGCCAGGCATCTTATCCTGACCACCTTGGGCAGCCACCCTCCGTGTCTTTGCTAACCTGACCAACGATAAGTGCCATCCTGTGTGGTTATTAATCCAAGATCCTTCCAAAATCAGGCAGCCACTAAGAAGAAGAACAACAACAACAGCAGAATGCTTAGCGGTTGCAGGGCTGGCCCCTTTCCAGCTTGCATTGTGGCAGGATAATCAGGTTGACAAAAGTGGACAAGATTCTTGGAGGCGATGGAGCACACTCATTTATTTTAAAATGCTGAACAGGTGCAACTGGGGCACACTGAAAGTAGTTATTAGGCAGAAGTCCCTGGGAGGAGGGCGGCTGGCATCTGTGCCTATTATCAGAGACACAATAGAACAGACCTTGCGTGTAAATGTGAGCAGGATTTTCCCAAGGATGAGGCAGCTGAATGAACCTTCTGACTTAGGACTTTCTCTGCTTAGGGTAATTAGCAGTGGGAGGGGGAGGAGGGTGCTGAATCCCTCTTTTCTTTTTCCTGGTTGGGGGGGTGGGTGGGTAAACGTAGAGTCTGATTTAATTAAGAAAGGCAGTAACTCCAGGCACCCACCTAATCAAATGTTAACTACCACAGAACAAGGACTTTCTAATGAGGTCTTTGTGATTTAAATATGACTAAGCATGGCTGCCTACTGGTTTTCCCATATCCAAGGGGTTTCTTTGTTCTTCAAAATTTTGCTCTTTTAAGCTGTTGCCATTGGTAGACCAACGTTTTTTTTTTTTTTTTTTGTAACAGGGATGGAACTCAGGGGCATTCTAACTCCAAGCTATACTCCCAGCCCTATTTTTTATTTTGAAACAGGGTCTCACTAAGTTGCAGAGTGCAGAGGGCCTCACTAGGTAGCTGAGGCTGGCCAGGAACCCAGATCCTCAGGTCTCAGCCTCCCAAATGCTGGGATTACAAACGTGCACCACCACGCCCGGCTGGTAGACCAACTTATATTCAGAGACATCTACTTGCTAAAAGAAGAGTTGTTTGGAACTGTGAACCAACCCAAAAGCTGCCCTATATTCTCAGAGATATAGGAAGGATAGTCAGGGTAGGCCCCAGTCATACTAAATCCATGCTATGCATTTGCAAGGTTGCATTAATGAACGCTTGACTTCAAAATATCCTGATTTTTCTTTCTTTTACTGGAGTAAATGTCTCAGACATATTCTTTAAAAGGTGAAGTTGTATAGTAGGAAATAAGCCAAAGACACGAGTTTTAGATGGAGACAGTCCTGAGTTCCTGTTTTCAGACTAGCATGAAGCTCCTCCCAAAGTCGTCTCTAGTTTTGTGCCCATTCACGTGGCTCTGTTCTAGCAGGTGGGGCTGGTAGACAGGAGGACACGAGGGTACCAGGAAGTAGGCATCATTGGGACCATACTGCAGGCTGTTGACCGCACTATTTAAACCTCCTTTCTGCCCACAAAATATTCCAGGCACAGCATGGAAGCATAAATGTCTGGTACTGGTTGTGCCCACATCAATTACATAAATTACATAATATTTGTACATTTCTCCCTCTGGTGGATTTGTGGCCTCCTGTCCAGCAGGATGGTTAAATAGAAAGGAAGAAGGCAGAACAAAACACGGCCTTATGAGTAACCCCAAGCAGAACTCAGCAAAACTTCCATTTTCTAATTTGAAAGAGGACTGCAGAGATGAGTGAGGAGAGAGTACACAAAAAATATTGCTTGCACACTCAAGTGCCTAGTCTTAAAAGCTGATTTATTGTCCACTCATTTCTTTGAACCTCCAAATCTGGCTTTTCAACCTTGACCTTCTTAGGCTGTCAGCACTCTAGTGAGGTTATGGGCTGCCCACTTATCCTGCCCTGGCCCTTCAAGACAAATACGTATTCTTAACCTTTTTACTTTATTTTTTAAATATACTTTTATTGGTGCATTGTAGTCTCACATCGTAAAGTAGTTCAGAGTGATAAGGAACTTTATCAAAGCAGTTTTGACTTTAGCTTTTATTGTGTTTCAAGAGAAGAAATATATTAGCTCCTCTTAATTTTGATGACTTTGAAATGATTCATATTCTGAATAGATATTTTATATTTCTAGAAAATAAATTTATGCCTTAATTTTGAGACTAAATTTTTTTTTCTTTCTGGTTTTATATGGGAAGCTTGATATGTATGTAGCTCTCCCCTTCCTTCCTTCCTTCCTTCCTTCCTTCCTTCCTTCCTTCCTTCCTTCCTTCCTTCCTTCCTTCCTCCCTCCCTCCCTCCCTCCCTCCCTCCCTCCCTTCCTCTCTCTCTCCCTCCTTCCTTCTTTTTCTTTCTTGGCATAGTCTTGCTAAGTTTCCCAGGCTGGCCTTGTACTCTCAATCCTCCCACCTCAGCCTCCTGAGTAGCTGAGATTACAGGCCTGCGCCACCATGCCTGGCTGGAAGTTTCACGTTTCAAGGTTTTGTCCACTAAAGAAGCCATCACAGTTTGTGACAGCGCTGTGTTCGCCTCTAACTCTGGCACTTGTTAGACACTTTATCACTTCCCTGCTCAGAGCCTCAATTTCTGCTTTGCAAAATAGCTTCTTCCCTTAGGTCCGGTGATGTATGACGGAGCACAGTGTGTTTGACCTAAGAGGAGCTCTTGAAGGACTCGGGTTGCCAAGTTAAAGAGGATGCATGGTGGTCAGGGTGAACGGAAGTAAACACGGATTCAATAACAGCTTGGCCTGACTTCTTCACCTGCACAACATTAACAGAGAAAAAGACTGCTTCACACAGGTTATAACTCTGGAGAGCTGTCCTCGTACAAGTGATTTGGGTTAAAAAGACAAAAGAATTGCTTTCTACACTTCCCAGGAGTAGATGTCTCTCCATTCTAAAAGTTCTTAACTATAAATTTGAGAAGATGAAGCTTACCCCTGTCCCAGCAGTGTATGTGAGTATGTGTGTGTGTGTGTGTGTGTGTGTGTGTGTGTGTGTGTGTAATAAGTAGAAAATAATGAATATAACCATGCTTCTAGACAGTAAGGCACTGTCTATGAGCAAGCTATTTAACCAGTCTTCAAGTTAGAAATTTGCTATTATTTGTGAATACCTTTCCCATATAGAAATAGCTGCTCTTTCTAAGTAAACTGTTTAATTTGATATTTTTTTCCAGTGGGTGGATGTATTCAGTATGCATAGTCACTCTTTGTTAAAGTCATTAAATATTTTTAGTATATTATTATATTTAAATCACTGTATGGTAAAGTTGGTGGGCAGAATTCCAAGATGGCCCTCAAGACAGATTCCCATGTCCTCGCACACAAATGTCTTCTACTGACTCAGTCAAACCGTAATCTATGCATTACAGTGAAAAGATTCTGTAGATGGGATAACGGTTCCAAGACAGTTGTCCTTAAAACAGGGAGATGACTGCTGGTGAGCCAGACCTAATCAGGTAAAGGTAGGGATTTTGCTGACAGGAGAGATTTGAGACACGGAGAGAACTCACTACCTGAAAGGGTTTCTCCTGCTGGACGTAGAAGTGGAGAGGAAGGCAGGAGACCTCCAGCTGTTGGGATGGTTCCTGTCTGTCAGCCTGCCAGTAAAGAGAGACCTCGGCTCACCAAGCATAGGAACTCAATTTGCCCACATCCTGCTTGAGCTTGGAGTGATTCTTCCTTGTCAGGCCCCCAGATGGGAACACAGCCCGATCGACATCCCGATTTCAGCTCTGGGCAGAGCACCCTGCACTGCCGCCGTGCCTGGGCTTCCGACGGGCAGAACAGAGGTAATAAGTGGGCCTTGTTTTCAGCTCCAGGTCTGCGATAATTCACCACTCATGAGTGGAACACGACACAGTAAGAATGAGCTTTCCAGAGGTTTGTAAAACCCACCAAGTGTCAGAGGTTTTCACCATGGTCCCGAGTCGAGTCCTTGTTCAGTGTGATTTTCTACCAGGTCAAAGAGCAGAGAAGCAAGGCCCCTGGGGAGTGTGACCTTCTTTACGTTCAGAAATTCTAGAGAGGTTATACTGTTATGAAAGTGTAAATGTGAGACTTTGAATGAACCAACCCTGTTAGGTTTTCGTCCTGTCTCCCATTTCCACTTATAAAGTGGCGCTTCAGAAATGAAAACTGTAAAAGAACTCCCAATTGTTTATTATCCATGTATGTGTGTGTGTGTGTGTGTGTGTGTGTGTGTGTGTGTGTGTAGCTGGGGGTTGAACTCAGAGGGTATTCTACCTCTGACCTACACCTCCTGCCTTATTTTTTTTAAAAATTAGAAACAGGGTCTCAGTAAGTTGCTAAGAATCTCATAAGTGGCAGAGGTTGGCTTTGAACCCACTATCCCCCTGTCTTGGGCTCCCAAGTATTAGATGACAGGGGTGCTCCACCACGCCCAGGTGTGCATCATTTTTGATATGAAAGAAGTCACGGCGGCGTGAGACATGGGCACCTGCACTCCCCCCAGTTCTCTGCTGGCCTCCTCACTTGTCTGTTCCCCTTGGTCCAGTGTTTCCACATATCACCTCTAACACTTTAGAACAAGCTCTCAGTTAAGCTGAGAGACAATGGTCAAAACACCAGCTGAATCAATATTTTGGCTTGTCTTCCTGATAATTTGCAAACCTATGGGAGGGAAGGACGTTTCCTGGAGAGGGCTCCTTTTGTCTTCTTTTTTATAGTTAGCTATCCAAGTGGAAACCTCTGTCCTGCAAGTCTGGGGCAGAGCACTGCTTTACCTCACAAGGGGATGGTCAGTCAGTTGGCGCCTGGCGTGGACATGGTAGGACCTACTTTTCAGACAGCTGTGAGCCCTGCTAGGAACTCTTCTTTCTCAGACTCACACTTCCAATGACTCCTTGCCCTGTGGGGACTCTTCCTCGCCATTACAGTCAGGGAGCGCATTCCAAACGGATGGCCATCCTGGGGTAGGCGGCCCTTCTTCCTTTTATCAATGATGTGCTATGATTCGTGTGTGTCCACGGAGAAACAAATGTTATTGTGCTAGACTTTTGTGAATGATGCTGCTTATTTTATTTTGCTAATTTTTACTATTATTATTTTACTATTTTTTTAACAGTTATGTGACTTTGTGACATCTTTTACATATGTGAGTGAATCTGCATGTGTTCCCTGGGAAACCTAAACATGCATGACAAACTCAGGAATCCTCTGTCTTCTGGCAGAATCTGCTCTCCTGTGTGTTGTTTTCTGTGACTGCTGCCCTAGTACTCGTACTCTGGGAAAGACTTGTGGCCTCCCCCAAAGAGTTTCTACTTCATGAAAATCAGCTGCTTTTAATCTCCTGCAGGTAAATAGAAAATTCCTCTTTAACACCCTCCCTCCCCCTCTTCCCTCACTTACTATAATACTCTGTAGTCCCATCTATTTTCCAAAATGATGTCATTTTGTTCTCCTTTATGGCTGAGTAAAATTCCATTGTGTGTAAATATCACAGTTTTGTGATCCATTCTTCTATTGACAGACACCTAGGCTGGTTCCAGGATTTGGCTGTTGTGAATTTGTGCTGCTATAAATATGGATAGCATGTATCACTATACTATTCTGACCTCACTTTATTTGGGAAGATGGTATGACTGTGTCATATGGAGGTTCTATTTCCAGTCTTCTGAGAAACTGCCACACTGATCTCCATAGCTGCTGTACTAATTGCAATCCTACCAAGAGTGTATTAGGGTTCCTATTTCCCCATCTCTTCACCAGAATTTACTACTGATTGTGTTCTTAATGATGGACATTCTAACTGAGGTTAGATGGAATCTCAGTGTGATTTTGATTTGCATTTTCTTGATTGCTAATGATGTTGAGTATTTTTCATGTGTTTACCAGCCACTTGTATTTCTTGTGAGAAGTGTCTATTCCCGTTCATATGCCCATTTATGAATTTTTTTTTAGTGTTAAATTTTTAAAAAATACTTTGCATAATCTAGATATCAATAGTGCTTTCCTCTTTTCATTTAAAAGTACTCTGCTTGCAGACAGAAGACAGCATCTCGGGGGAGTTGAGCTCCCTCTTTAGTGGCTGACCATTTGGCAAGGGATTTGATTCTGCCGGGTCCTTGTCAAGCTTTCTGAAGTGATGTTCCAATTTTCCTCTTTGTTTACTCTGGTCCACATGACCTTCTTAAAGTCATCTGACCACACAAGGTTTGAGTCCCCTTAGGGACTTGGCTTTTCCTTCAGGTTCCACACTGGCCTGGTTGGTGCTCTGACCTTCCTGTACCCCTCTTAAACCCTCAGTCGCCCCTGCTACCCCTCCGCGCACTTAACGCTGCTCGGCATTACAACGGTACGTATATACATATACATGTGGCTTGCCTTGTTGGAATAGAAGGGAAGGTGGAGCCATATCTGTCTTGTTTAATGCTACACCCAGAGTGCCTGGCTTACAGTATAACCTCAGTAAATGTTTTGGGTAAATAAATGAATTAAGGAATGAATCCTGTAAAAAGACTTAAGAGTAGAATATTTTAATACCCTTTTATTAGTGCATTGGAATTATACATCAGAGGGAGATTCAAAATGACACAAATGTAAATGCACACAGCACTTGGCATATAGTGTCGCTTTGAATGCAATTCTTTACATCTACAGTAAAACAAGTCATATGTGTGCTTTTATATACATATGTATAAGCGCGCAAACTGAATGGTTTCTCTATAGAATATATGGCAGGATCCCAGGAGCGATGGCGGTCACACCAGCACTCGTATAAATGCTTAGAAAGAGCCTGTAACATGATGGGCAGTCTTACAGATCCCTGAGGATATAAATATGAATGAGATATTTTCTCCACTTTAGTGAGATTTGTAAAAACAAATGGTGACAAGTATGATTGGGCCTCTGAGGAGAGGGAGGAAGAGCGCTGTTGGTTCTGCGTGCATCCAAGTGCTAAATGTTAAGAACAGCATTTTATGACATTCAGCTTTTAGTAACCGACAGACACAGAAAATAATCCAAGTTTTTTATTAATCGTAAAATAGGGTTCTTTAATATCCAGGTTGATGTTTTCTAGCCAGCTTATTACAAGTTAGAAAAAATGCAAAGTTCCACCTCCCCTGGCGTTTCACTTTTCTAATGGATGTCGTTTTTCTAAGGCACCAAGAGAAATAATGAGAAATGAAATTGACCTGACCTCCTAGCTCACAGTAAACATTTTCCAGTCGTGTTAAGTGGATGCTAAATATATAAAGCTAATTATTTCATGAACCTGTGTCTTTCCAAGATTAAACTGTAGTCCATCTTCTGCCCACTCTGTTACGGCGAGAATTCTCCAAGCAACTTGATCTAAAAGTAGCGGCTTCTGCAGAGTCCGTTCCCCAGTCACCTTTTGGAGAATTTGAATGACGTTGCTAATTATTTCAGGCGTCCATATTCCTGCTTTTGCTGATCTGATTAATGCAGGCTCTTCACTCCTGTAACCCAGAAGGGGGTCTGGTCTTTCAGAACAGGAGGGATGCCTGTGCCTTGCGTTGAAGATGCAGAGCTGGAATGTTGGTCCCACGGAAGACAGTCCTGAAATGAGCATTTGGCTGTGAGCTGTTCTGGCAAGGCCTGGTTGTGTTCAGGTTTATTTCCTGGGGTTGCTGACTGATGTGGGACCCCAACCAGGGTAATTAAAGCATGTTCTGGATCTCTGTATGGGAACAACTAGATTGCTTCTCCAAGCCTGATGACTACCAAGAGGGAGAGGAGTATACAAAGGGAGGGAATTAATTCACACGCTAATGAATTTTTTAATTAGTATTTAAAAATCCAAACTTCAGCAGTATATTTCCCTGTAGGGAATGGTATAGAATGATCCAGGTAATTAGAGGGAGTGAAGATATTAAAATAAACTTATGGCTGTAATGCAATAGAAGATGTTTGAAGGTCAGTGGCGGCAATCAAACTCAGGATGTGATGCCATTAGGAGGAAATACTGGAGTAAAAATGCTGTTTTTCTTCAAAAAGAAGTAGGAATAATCACTAAATTTAAAATAAAAGGTTAGATGATAAAGACATATCCCTGAAAGGGTATTAAATGCTCTTTGAATATAAATTGGCCTTTATTAATATTTTTAATTTGCTATATGTTATAAATCATACGTTTGCTGTATAATTTCACAATAAAACCGAAAAGTTAAGCTAATATTTTGAGGATAATTATCACAGGTTTTATAGGTGTGATGATGAAAATATATATAACAGTACTTTAAAGAAATAATAAGTTCTCTTTGTTGCCATTGGTTCGTCTTTTATGGCTACCACTGTAATTCCCTGATGTACCAAAAAGAAGAATAAGATTCTAAGGAGTATGCATCCTGATGACCACTTTGGATATTTTCTTGTGGAAGACTTTTTAATCTATAAAAGAAAAAACACCTAGCTTGCATATATTCCAGCTGTCAAGACCCAGCTATCAAGAATCAAGAATAGAACATTCAGGAAATAAAATTTAAACATAGAAGAGATCATTTTGGAGTCTTACCGTGACTACAGTGCCAAAGGTGACTGATACCAAGGGTGGCCCTGGTTTTGTCTGGGGTGAGGGCTGGTCCCCCTCTACCACCTAGGCTGGGGCAAGATGCTTCTCCTGTCTGTCTTGTAATGGGGCAACCACATTAGGAACTTCTGAACCTCAGTGAGGATGCTCTTATGGTCCTGGCTGCCCATCTTCATGCTCCAGAGTATCTGTCCTGCATCCATCGACCCCATCTTTAAAAGTGCCATTGAAATGACGCTGTTCTCTTGCTGAAATTGAGCCTTCCTTAGTCTATGGAATATGTCTCAATCTTTTTTGTTCCTCTCATCTTAGTCTTCAATGATCCGACAACATCATAACTGCTGCTCCAAGCTCTGACAACCCCCTTATCACTGTGGCCGAGATCAAGGTGGACTTGGAGAATGTGGAGTGCACTCGGGCCTGGTGTTGGGGTGCAACCACATCCTCTGCTCTCAGCCTGCAAGATGGAGATTCAGATGTGGCCTCCGCCTCCGCCCACCTCCTCCCTTAGTCTTGGAACTGACTGTGCCCTGCAGTGCATTTCTAGTATTTGCATTTTTATTTCACTAAGTATCCTAGGCTTTTTAATAATAAGAATTATTGTCTTACACTTGCCTTGTCCTTGCATAACATGTACCGTAATTATTTATACATGTTAACAGTATTGACTGATGATAATTCAAGTTAATTATTCACTGGTGTTCCCTGTTTTTTTCAGTAGGGTCTGGAGAGTTGAGAGGAGGAGTAATCCTTTGCAAACCTTCCCAAGTGTGTTCCGGGATCAAGTCCTGTTTTAGAAAAAGGCGTCACTCTTGTTCAGCAGAATTACAGAACAACATCCGTTTCACCAGGAAAAAATTACATTCGGAGAGTCAAGGAAAGTACGTTCCCTCAGGGATTTATAGGGAGTGTTTCCGTACTTCTGAGTCCTGTGTAAGGACTGCCTGCCAGGGACTCTCTGTTTTTACCCCTAGTCATTTCTTTTCTTCTGCTCATGAAAGTATTAAGGGGGTACTCTATTCTGAAGCCAAAGTCTCAGAAAACACGGCCTTCCTGGTTCCTGAGGTGTGATCTTCAGAGCAAGAATAGACCCCGCTGAGCCACCCGGTCCTCAGCTGCCACCGTCAGAATTCCAAGTCAGCAATTTAGCAGAGGCCAAATGTTCAGTTCAACTCCTTCTCCCTTCCCCCAACTCTGCATGCGTACACACACACACACACACACACACACACACACACACACACACGAGTACTTCCTTTCCTCTGCAGATGGATTTACTCTTCTTCCTGCAACCCCTCTTCTACCACTTACCTACCCTCATTCCTGCCCAGCTCTCTCATCTACCTTGAAAGTAGAGCCCGCATTTGATTCCCACTGTTGGGACCCACAGGCCTCTGACCTTGGTGAGGCACACATCCCCAGGGCTCACACTCTGCCAGAGAAACCCCACCCTGTGTGCTTAGTGTGGATCTCTGTCTAATCTGTTTCCTTGGGAAGGGAAAACAGTTGATTCTGGTGGACATTGAGCTATTTCTACCAAAGTTTATACTCTGCCCCCAAGTACTTGTGTATACTTTTTTCCCTTCATGTAGAAAACACCTTTATTCACCCCAACGGCCCAGCTCAGGGGTCCATCCAGATGCTGAACATAAACAGGCGTGAAGAGCAGCCGAATGATGTGCTGTCTTCCCCGTTAGGGCTGAAGAGGGCTCCCTGAAGCCCAGCAATGATAAAATTAACAGACATTATCCTCCCTCCCAGGGGAATCTTAAGTAGAATTTATGTTCTGGTCTGCTGTGAGATCCCGTCCAAGGAACCATTCCTTCTCTGATTCCTCCACCAGAGCCTGCAGAAGGGCTGGGGGGCTAGCACTCCCTGAAATTTCTAGACCTCCGAGCAGTGGGTGCCACCGGCTCTCTGGACCTTGGCTGTGTCCACCTGGGAGGCAGGGCAGCGATTTCCTTGACTTTCACCATTTCTTCTAATTATGGCACAGATTTTACGAGATAACCTTTAATTATTTTGCGTGGGAAATTCCATTAACAAAAGTTATTTAAAGAATTTGATTCTGCTGATATATTTTGATGCTGCAAACAATCTTAACATCTAAAATAGACACAGCCTTTGGGAGAATGAAAGCATTTATTTTCTGTCTTTGATTTTGGTTAGATAATTCTATTACTATTACACATTCATTGCCAGAGCAGTACCTGAATTACCCCATGCAGGGTACATACCCCAACACTGAGGGGGTCTATCACTTTTGATGCTACATCTTTAAATGTCTGTTTGTCTACTATGATGACACTCCTTTCAAATAGTAATTTGTCCTTAGGATAATAGTTTGGTTCTTGGATAGATAGCTTCAGCACCCTTTCATGGTCCTTGGAGGCATCATGGTGCCTTTGAAAGGAAGAGGAAGCTTGTCCTCCCACCCTTCCAAGTCCCTGGAGAGGAGGGAGGGGGTGGACAGGAGATCACCCCATGGCTTTCCCTCAGGGTGCATCTGCATGGGAGACTCACACCTCCACATGGCTTCCAAACGGCACACTGCACACACCTAAGCCACATGGGATAAATCCCATATTATTAAAATTTATTGTAGATATGAAAACTGCCACACTACTTGAATATTTGCTTTCTTTCCTGTGGAAAATTTTCAACCCCACACCTTTTTATAAGTTTTTAATTCCTCTTACAATAGAAATCTCTTGTCAGTAAATTTGGGTAATTTAAGTCAATGACAGTCTAAGTTTTGGAAGAATTAAATCAAAGACAGAGTAGCAGAAATATACCGCCTAGCACACATCAAAAATTAATTTTGTCTTTGTAAATGAAGATGAGAAATCACCAAAAAGGTGGTCCAAGCCTGACACCAGGACAAATCTTTGCTTCTGACAATACTACCATAAATTAAGATATTGTCTTAAATTACTTACCCAGTTTTCTTTTTGGAAAGGAATCTGCAGGATAACTTTATTTTATTATTTTATTTTATTTTTTGCTACTGGGGATTGAACTCAGAGGAATTCTACCGCCAAGCTACATCTCCAGTCTGATTTTATTTCTTATTTGGAAACAAGGTCTCACTAGGTTGCTGAGAGCCTTGCTAAATTGCTAAGGCTGGCTTTGAACCCTCAATCCTCCTGTCTCAGCCTCCCAAATACTGGGATTACAAGTGTGTGCCACCATGCCTGGCTTACAAGATAACTTTAAAAACCTAATCAATAAGTAAAAGTTCTAAGACTACTACAAATATTGGGCATTTAGTATACACTTATCTTACCATATATATTACTAATTGTTTTATTTAAAAATATAACTTTATTTGAATTATCCTAGTGTCCTACATAAAATTATTCTATATGGGAAATACAACCAACAAAAGTTATTTAGACCAAAGAATTTGAGTCTATTAATTTTTCTTTGTGTGCGTGCGCACTGGGGATTGAATTCAGGGGCATTCTACCTCTTAGCTATACTCTCAGACATACTTTATTTTTTATTTTGAAAGACAATCTTGCTAAGTTACTAGCAGCCTCACTAAGTTGTTGAGGCTTGTTTTGAACCTGTAATCCTCCTGTCTCAGCCTCCCAAGTACTGAGATTACATGCCGGTGCCACCAGGCCTGGCTCTTAATATGTTTTGATGCTACAGAAATCTGAATGTCTAAAACAGACAAAACTGTTTGGATAATTAAAGTATTTTCTGTCTTTTTGTTAAATAATTCTATTGCGCACGGCATTGCCAGAGCAGGCCCTCTGAAGCACCTTGCCTGCTGCTCTCATTTCTTATTCTGAAACACGAGCGACTCCGTATTTCTGACTGTGGCGTTCTGAATTATTTTGCTCCTCTCTCAACTGTTATGCTTGCCCATGTCCCACCACAAGCATCTGTCCTATGATGTCTCGATTTGTGATGGTGCCCACCTGCATCTGTGACAGGGCCAGCCTTCCCTTCTGTCCTGGACAGACCATTTCTCCTGACAGCACATGCCTCATTTTCCAAATAGATGGATTGGGTATTCCAAACTTGCCACCTATCAAGCCCCAGCCCAGCCCTTGGACTAACCAAGCTTGACTTGCTTATGTATTTTGCTTTGTTTCCTTAAATCTGTAACACTTCTGGAGCAGCGGCTCTGTCTGGTATAGCAAGACTGAACTTTCCTGACTGGATTGCAAGCTTCCACACAACAGCGGCATCTCACCCTTTTGACAGCATTTGAGCTGCTTGCCTGTAGCCCAGGAAATTCTTTTTTTTTTTGGCGGTACTGGGGATTGAACTCAGGGGCGTTCTACCTCCGAGCTACACCCCCAGTTCTACTTTTTATTCTTTATTTTGAAACTGAGTCTCACTAAGTTGCAGAGTGCCTCACTAGGTAGCTGAGGCTGGCCGCGAACCCAGATCCTCTGGTCTCAGCCTCCCGAATGCTGGGATTACAAGCGTGCGCCACCACGCCCGGCTCCAGGAAATTCTTAAGGAGTGGATGTCCACTTCCTCTAAGCAGCCTCCTCTATCCCTTGGACTCCCTGGCTCCCATGTTACCTCTTTCTCTCTGCACTTCTCCCCCCACTTGTCTGTTTTATTGTATATTCTGTTCATTCACTATATCTGCATCGTACCTGCAGTTGAGGCAGTGAGGACTGCCTGTTCAGTTTCAGGTCTGCGTCTCACTTCCTTGGGGCCATCACAAATCCTACAGCTTTCCTGTAGGGGCATTGATATCCTCACAGTGGGTGTGAAGCAGAGGATAAGAACTAGGGACTGAGCGGACCTACAGCAAGCCGCCTGTCCAGTAATAGGTCAAGCGCTTCCATGAGTGCCACCTGGGCTGAGCATGGTTGTCCAAACGCCCTGGGGATTTAGGACATAATGGCTCTGTGTGGGAGACTTATTAGCAGGTGTCATTGTCTGGGTTGTCTGGGGTTGATCCAAAAAGCCAGGTTGTGGTTACAAGCATGCCATTCTGTTTGGAAGGAGATCGTCTATAGAACACGGAAAAGTGGATAGTCTCTCTGCTTCCCTTGAGCAGAGGGGTCCAGCAGGAGTTTTGCAGGCTGAGGTTCTGGCTCAGCTTTCAGCCCAGAGGAACAAGTCAAGAAGATTCTCAGACACAAGGACAAGAGGACTATTATATGGGATTAGGACACATGCCTGGTAGACACCTGGACCTCAGGGTGCACTCAGGACTACGTACCTATTTTTGTGGTCTCAAAACCAATTAAGACCACTGGTGCCTGCAGGAGTGCTTGGTGCCCATGCTCCTGCCAGTCTGGCCAGTTGGGCTGAGGGCGCAGTCTCCATGGAGACTGTGGGTTAAATGGGTGGGATGCTACAGCTTTTAAGAGGTAAAGGATAATAGAAACTGGTAGGTTCATAGTTTATGCTATTCTGATTAGCATCTTGTGGAAGCTAAAGATGCATTTATTTATTGGATGCTTTAATTTTCTCTGATTTTTTTTTATTCAGTTCCATTTTTTTCCTGGCACTTATTGAGCACGCTTTTATTCTTGACATTTCAGGTGGCCAGGATATAAAGATAAAAAAAAAGACAAAGGCTCTGAAAAACAAAGAAATAAGAAATCCAAACTTTACTGCTGAAGATCAAGACACAAAAGAGACTAAACTATAGTGCAGCAGATGAGCAAGCCCAGGGTCCCTTTACAGGGGAAGTGAAGGTTGGACCCAGCATGCGTGTACCTGTGTGTGCACAGTGGTGACTACCAGAGTGTAGGTGTGTCTTGTATGTGTGTCTGGGTTGGGCCCGGCATGTGTGTACCTGTGTGTGTACGCTGCAGATGAATACAAGAGTATATGCGTATCTTGGAGGGAACATCACGCACACTAAGCAGCCACATGACAATGTCTGCACTGGGTTTTAAAATAAAACAGTAACTTGACAGGTGGAGGTTGCAAGGCAAAGGAGAGGCACACCACTAATGCAGGAGACCGTCTTGTACAAAGGTGCAGGAGGCCAGAAACGAGAGCAAAGGGAACACTGTCTCTCTGCTGTTAACTCCGCAGCAGGCTGGGAGGCACAGGAGGTAAATAGAGACACAGATGGGGTCTCTGGAGGGCAGTCTGAAGCAGACCGGCATCTAGGGAGGGACAAAGGAGACAGGGACAACAGAGTGATTTACGCAGGAAGCCAAGGACAGATTTCCGAATGAAAATGTCTTCAAGCCCATGCTGCTGAGAGGTTTGTGCTCCTGCATTCCTGTGTTGAGAGTCTGCAATGGAGCAGACATTTGTGGTTGCTGTGACGGTACCTGCAGCCTCATGAACAGGACATGGGGCACCTCCTTGCACCACAAGTTGGGGAGGCCTCAACACTGGCCTTCCTGCATCCCTGTCTTTTGGTTGAAGAGTGCCAGCACAGAGCCACAGATGAGAATTGCCTCTTTTGCCAATGAGCATTAATGCATGAATCTAGCAGGAAAGGGAAGGTCCAGGAAACACACCAAAGACAAGAGGCATCCTGGAGCCCCACTGTGTGGTAAAAGCAGCCTGCTGGGAACAGTGTCTTGCGTTTCGGGGCTAAGTGCTGGCTAGTCACTCCATACCCTTGATCTTCATGCTACCTTATGAGGCAGACTGTAAGGGTTTTTATCCTGCTTTTAAAATAAGGCACTATGAGTTTCTGATTTCAGCCTCTTTGGAAAGATACCTAGGAGTGATATAGCTGGGTCGTAAGGTGGATTCATTCCCAGTTTTCTGAGGAATCTCCACACTGATTTCCATAGCGGCTGCACTAATAGCAACATGGTTCACAAGAGCCAAGTTATGTATGCACCTGAGTGTCCAGACATGGATTACAAAATTATGGGATATACACACAATAGAATTCTACTCAGCAATAAAGAAGAACAAAATTACGTCATTTGCAGGAAAGTGGTAGGACTTGGAGAATATTATGTTATGTGAGATTAGTCAATCACAGAAAGTGAAGGGTCGGTCATTCTAGGGAGTAATTGGGATCGCAGAGGGACTCCAGATAGTGGAGGAGAAACCTCACTGGAGCCAGGGAAATGACCTAGGGGAAGGAGAGGGGGAAGAGTGAGGACCAATTGAGGAATGACTACCACTGGCTTTATGTATATATGTACAAAAACCAGTGTCAATCTCAGTACCCTGTATGGGGAACGGGGAGACGGGGAGGCAGCCGGGGGGGGGGGCAAGTACTGTGTGTAAGTATCTCACTGTCAACATGATTTACATTATGAAGTGATATTATAATGCACCAATAAAAGCATATTTTTTAAAAAGTGTGGAAGAGGTCTTCAAGGAAGAAATTGTACATGAGAAGCCAGGGGTGGGGGGGGGAAGAGGGGTCATGTACAGGAGCCACATATCCCTGCCCAGCACCCTTCACTGAAGTTGCTTCTTGTAAATTAAACATAATCTGGCCCGAAACTGTCTCCATGCTGGGAATTCCTACAGAGCAAACCGTGAGCTGACTTAGTTTGTGAGAAAACTACACTCTTACTTGAGAGCATGCTCCTATCACAAGGAGCTCTTCACTTGGAAGACAGGGCTGTGAAGAGCTTTCACGAGAAGTCCCGAAGACTGGAGCATTCTCTTTTTCTGCCCCCTCCCCCGAGGCACCCATGAAGCATCATGTCAGCACACAATGAGATGCTGGCTATTACAAGCCAAGAGAAGCGTCCCCTGAGTGAGTTGCACCTGGACCACACCTAGAACCTGGGGTTTCCATTCTCTAGAATTGTGAGAAATATCTATTGTTTAGGCCATCCAGTCTCTGCAAATTGGTGATAACATCCCACTGGTTGAAAAGACGATATTAACATGAAGACCTTATTTATCCTGTTTTTGAAGAATATATCCTTGGGAGCACATGTATTCATATATATATATATATATATATATATATATATATATATATATATATGTATATACACGTACATACATACCTGGGAGTACAGCTGTTGGGTCAAAGGTCATCCTTATATGAACTTCTAATGGACCCACCAGTCTGCCCTGGAGGAGGTTGCCAGCTGGTATAAACTCATCACATGAGAGCCTCACCTTCCTCCTGCCCTTGTCTCCATTGACACAGATCCTCAGTCTCCAACATGAAGCTCAGAAATCCAAAGTGCTCTGAACTCTCAAAGATTTTAATAATTTACCTATTAAAACCAGAACAGAATGTTTGAGAGGTAAATTATAGCCTAATTTGCTTACCTTATGAATATGCATGAGAATTATTAATACATTTGTTGAAGGGATGCTGTCCTGGACATCTGGATATGTAATACAGCAGTGTACCTGAGCCACGTTACCTTCCTAAAATTAAAATATATATATATGAAGTGTGAAACACATCAATGTGCATTTGACAACTTGACAATTTTACACAATTTTAAAACATTTAGGTGGTGAAAATAAGTGACAAAAACGTCCCCTTTGCTTTATTATTATTGAAAACATGGTTTTTCAAAGTTTTATTTCCATTTTTATTGTGTTTTTCCCCACCATTTTTTTTGTGTTTTTCCATACCACCTCGGCCTCTGCTCATACCTTGTATTTTCTTACGATTACTATAAATGCTAATCAAAGAGAGAAAAGGGCTTTATGGAAGGCCTATTTTATCCTCAACTTGAAAATTTATCTTTTCTTGATTGTTTGCATGTTTTGTGAGTAAAAATAATCAGTTTTCATTAGTATGTATTTTACCATTTCTAAACCCAGGAAATATGTACCTGGAAGAAAAAAATGATTTTCTACTGAGATTATTTGATTCTGTGACCATTTTCTTCTCTAGGTGAAATAACTTTCAAATAATTTGGTTTTGATTGATAGATATATCTTTTGAGAGCTTGTTAGAAATTGGAATGAATTCCT
This sequence comes from Graphiurus murinus, assembly GCA_004027655.1. NCBI lineage: Eukaryota > Metazoa > Chordata > Mammalia > Rodentia > Gliridae > Graphiurus > Graphiurus murinus. The sequence goes on from PVLC010013737.1 coordinate 19,885, forward strand.
AGGTTGATTTGACATTATTAATACTATTGCAGAATTGAAATTTGGTACCCAGAGAATGGTGTCTCTCCACTTTTTTAGTGTTATGAAATATATATCCTTAAAACATTTTATTTTGTTCCTATTACTATACCTATATCATGTTCATATTCGTTAGTTTTATATTTCATTGCTATATACCAATAATACTTTATTATATTTCCTAAATTTTAATTGCTCTCATGTAGGAAGTTACTGTTTTTGGCAGTTGCCATTTACAGGCTATTTATCAAATGTTTTTGGTAGTTTCAATAGGAAATCTAATAAGGAATCAATGGAAATTTCATTTTCTCTACATGGATAGAAAAACATCATGAGAACATCACGGTATATTTATCTTTATAATATTTACATTTCATTTATTATATTGTCTGTTTTCTCAGAATGCCCAACATTATGTTACTTATTTAGCAAAATAGCAATTAACTTTGCTTTGCTTCTGAGTTTTATTAAATTGATTATTGATTCCAATTAATGTTCTCTGCAGGTTTTAAGTAAACATTCTAACTCTTTGAACAGGGTTTTTTTCTCTCTTTCTTTCTGGTATTTGTAGCATTCTGAGAGATTGTATCAAGAAAGGATTTTAAGTTTTATCAAATTTTTCCTCTTTCAAAATGGCATTTTTCTCCTTTTTTGTTCTCTTAATGGAGGAAGTTATATTAAACTTGCCTTCCTGGGATAAATGCCAATTTATCAGAATGTGTTATCCATTTCCTCTATTGCTATATTTGATTTGCTAATATTTTATGATGAATAAATTTCTGTGCCTATATTCATGAGAAATATTGTTCAGGATGTAGTTTTGCTTCTGATCATGTCTTTTGTCAGGTTTAGATAGTAAGATTGTTCCCATTTCACAAAATTAGATGAAAATATTCTCTGTATCCTTTGAAAGAATTTTGTGTATGATTGCTATTATAGTCTCTTTCTAAGTTGGGTAGTTTAAAGGTGAAGCCATTTGTGTCTAAAGTTATTTTTGTGGATATGGTTTCAGTTATGAATTGAGTAATTTTAGAACATATAGATGTTTCAAAAATTTCTGTTTTGAGTTGTTTTGGTGAATTCTGTTTTGCAAAGAATGTTTCTATCTGTCAACAAGAAGTCTTTATCCCTCTTATTGATGTTATGGTATGAGCAGAGCCTAGAGCAATGCTTCAAAACTAGAAGCCATGTTTTAGGTGTGATTACTCTGACCATGCCACTTTAAAAACTGCCAACTGGATGGGAAGACCAGACGGGAGGACACAGGACCTCAGACACATGTTTCCACTCTGCCAAACGATCACCTCAGTGTAGGATTCTTGAAAGAACTGGAGTTAATTGCACAGAACAAATATTAGTATCTGCCTACCTATAGTAGGAAATGTTGGGTTTTGTTAGTATCAGAACAAATAAATTTTTATTATTTTTTGAAACATTCATAAATTGCTTTTATTGCTTCTGGAATGGGCATGTATGTTTCTATTGAGCTATAAAATTAATTTCTCTCAGTTGCCTGGGGGGAAAACTTGGTCATCAGACAAAAACAAATAGTTCAGTTAATTAATGGTTACATGGTCAGAATAGATACCTCACGAAACATAAAGTACAAATGGTCGGTAAATACGAGCAAAAGTGCCAGACGTCTTCAGCCATCAGAGAAATGGAAATCAAAACCAAATTGAGATTGTATTTCACGCCAGTCAGAATGCCTATTTCATATATATGTATATGTTATATCTAATGGGTCTAATATATAATATATAATATATTGGATATATAAACTCTGGTAGCGCACTGTGGTGAGAATGTAAATTAGTGTAGCCACTATGGAAACCAGCATGGAGCTTCTTCACAAAAGTAAAAATAAAACCATATGACCCAGCTCTTCCACTCCTGGGTTTGTGTCCCAAATAAATGGAGTCAGCCTGCAAGAGACAGCCTTCCCTCTTTTCCTCCCTCATTAATCGTGTGGCATTCTTATTACTCTTTAAATTGCAAGGCCAAGTCCCTCACACCAAATCCTGGAAAAGTACTTGTAATTAATTTCTCAAGTTTCTGGGAATAAATCGCTTGTTGAAATGTTTTGAAATGTTTGAGAAATGCTTTTTTGAACATTGTAGTCCTGGTCTCATGGGAGAACATCTATGCAGGTAGAGTAAGCCTGTATCTTTCAACCCATGTTTCTAAATGGATGTGGCATTAAAATTCTGTTGTGATGCAAAAGGAATTCTAACCTTTAATCTTTGTCCCTGTAAATCCTAACACAACCAGAGTGTGTAAGTACTGCCAGGGAATTCCACGTGCAACCCACAGAACAAGTGTGCAAGAGAATGGAAGGTAATCAAAGAGGAGGGACCAGGGCAGGCCTCGCTGGGCACAGGAGAGCTTCCAAGCCAGTCAGGGGCAGACTCCAAGGTTACCGTTTTTATTCGTAAAGTTTTTTGTTTTTGTTTTTTCCTTGGTTAAAGACAAATTAGGTGTGTCCAAAAATTGAGAATAAAATTAGTTTCTAATATATCCTCTCCTGAGGATTTTCTGTTTAATTTCCTAAAGGAGTTTTCCTCTACAGTACGGCATTTCTGGCCGGTTCGTTTCCCAGGCTTTTTCTCCATCCTCAGAGCACACGTCTGCCCATGATTTGCAACTTGACACAAGACTGCTCTCAGAGATTTCTGTTTTCTGTATAATTTCTAGATGGCAGTGCAGCTGCATGTTTTGAATTAAACTCCAAAATAATGAAACATGTAACTCAATGGGAGCTGTGAATCACATGGCCCATTCAAGGCTAGGATTATGGAAAATATGAACCTGTTTTTGGCTATTGGCCTGCCTGAGTTTGACTGCTTTTTAGGTACCGTTGACCCGGTTGTCAAGTAGAATAGGTCCATTTTTCATATCTGAACTTTATGGTTCCCGTTTTGCACCTATTCTCAGCCAACTTTTACTATGCTGCATACCTCACCCAAATTAAAAACATCTGCTCTTTGAGAGATACTGTTAAGAGAAGGAAAAACAAGCTTCAGACTCTTAGAGAAGATTTGTAAATCACATGTCTCTGACAAAGGACATTCACCATGGCCATGTATAAGAATTCCCAAAGCTCAGTAAGAAAACAAATGTCAGTTAAAAAAAAGATAAAATCTTTAAATATACATTTCACAAAAGAAGATATATGGATTTTAAATGAGTATATGAAAAGATGCTTAACATCCCTAGTCACTGAAGAAATCACTAATTAATAATAGTATGATAGAACTACGATTATACCTTTAGAAAGGTTAAAATTAGGAGAAATAAAAGAAAAAAAAAACTCTGATGCTATCAAGTGATGTCTAAACCTCAGAACAAACAAGAAATACTATCCAGTGCTGGTGAGATTATAAAATGACCAAGCCCCATTGAAAAAGGGTTTGATGCTTTATTAAATAGTTTAAACATATACTTACCATGCAAACCATCCACTCCATTCTTGCTTTATTTTAACCTAAAAAGAAATAATACCATGTTCCTACCCTAGATTTGTTCATCATTTCCATAGCAGTTTTATTTGTAATATCTTGAACCTGGAAGCCACTCAACTATCCACCAAAAAGTGAAGAGAGAAACTCCTGTGGTCTATGCTGACAACGGAACATGACTCAGTCATAAACAGAGATGAACTGGTAATTTGTGCAGGAACATGAATAAATATCCAAGAAGGCGTGCTGAGTAAAGCAGTCAGAGCAAGGAGAGGAAGAAGTGGTGCTTTAGGACTCCACCCATTTACATCCATTTCTTCCATATGTGGAGGGGAGTGAAATAGAAAACTCCCAAGTCGTATTTACCACATTGATGCCTGAACCTCACAAAGACACACACACACACACACACACACACACACACACACACACACAAACCAAAACTTATATTTTTCTATTGCATATATCAAATTAAAATTCCAAATACGTTTTTAACACAGTGCTTTCAATATTACATTGGAAACAACAGAACTCAGCCAAAAGGCTCATTTCAAGAATATGAGGATGGTTTTATGTGAGTTAATCCATTAATCCAATATACCATAACAATAAATCAATACAAAAATCTTGAACCTTCCCACAGGTGCATTGTTCAAGTCAGTAAACATGCGGCTTGTAGCTTGGAATTAATTCCATTCTTCTTTATGAGGCCATTCTTCTTGGACCAACGTGACTTTCTTTTCTAATATAAAGTGCCCCTTTTCTCAGTTTGTTCAGGTGTCCTCAGTCTTAATCTCCTCACTGGTCTCCTGAAGCATTTCCCCCAATCCCCATCTCCACTCTGTTCTCTGCATCTGTGTTTATGGACCATCCCTGGTCTACGATGGTTTGTCTGAGATGACTTTTCCTATCTGCAGGCTAATGTAAGTGTTGGAGCACTTTGAAGGTAGGCAAAGCTAGCTCTGTCTGCGGATGGATGAGTGACCAGGGCCATTGTATCTCTCCATTCATGCTCATTCCTCCTGAATCCCTCTGGCTTCTATAAACACATTTGCCATTGCACCTAAGGACTTAACGTTCCCACAGAGCTGTGGAGATTCAGGCAGGGCCTGTGTGTCTTGTACACGAACTCTATCTCTTTCAGTTCAAGATGATATAATTTTCTTTAAACTTTTTTTTTTTTTTTTTTTTTTTTTTTTGCGGCACTGGGGATTGAACTCAGGGGCATTCTACCTCCAAGTTATACCCCCAGCCCTATTTTTTTATTCTTTATTTTGAAACAGGGTCTTACTAAGTTGCGGAGTGCCTCACTAGGTAGCTGAGGCTGGCCGCGAACCCGGATCCTCCAGTCTCAGCCTCCCAAATGCTGGGATTACAAGCGTGCACCACCACGCCCGGCTCTAATTTTCTTTAAACTTTGCAGGTTTCCAGTGAATTAATTCATTGTCCATTGAATTAGACAAAACACACAGCTACAAATCCCTTTGAACTAAGCCTGTTTCTGGCTTGGACTTCCTTTAGTGCTTCTGGCCTCTCTCAGGTTAACTGGGATTTCTGCTTGGTGTCTCAGAGATCCAAAGATACTGACCCAGGGAAGGGGGACCCAGGGAAGCTGATCTAGCGTCAGAAGTCACCCCCGTAATGTTAGCCCCACTGTTGGTTGAAGCAGACACAGATTCTAGTCCCCATCCAAGACCCATGGGGCCCACTTTTGGACAGCAGTGTGTGTGAGTGCCCAGGACTGAGTTTCTTACCACAGCTATTAAGATGAACAATGTGAAATGGTGCTCCTGCTTTCTTTCACATATCTAACAAGTATTTTAATTAATAGTCATGTTTGATTATAGATAGGATATTGGACAAATCCTGTACTTTTCATTGAATGTTGAAAAATCTCTATTCTCTTCAGCATTGCTGCTGATGAGAAGTCTGATGTTAAGCCTTATTTGAGTTTCTTCATAAATTACCCTTGCCCTCTCTGGAAGCTTTAGGAACTTCTCTTTGCCCTTTAACATCGATTAAAATGGCTTAAAGTGCTTTTAAAATGAACTATCTTTGTGGACATCTTTTATTGCTGTTCTAACAGCACTTGCTGGGCCACTTGGATTTTAGAATGCTGGGTTTCTCTATAGTTCTGAGAAAATATTTTCTTTGTTAAAGCTTGTCTTAACATTTTGAGTGCTCTGCTCTGTGTTATGAAAGTTTTATCTCTGGTGCAGAGTCACCTAATACAATTATCCTGTTGTTATATCCGCAGGTTCCTCCAATGATGCCCATCTTGATCAGAAGAAAAATAAACCCTCGTGGAGGAAGAAGAAATATTTTCAGAGAAGTAGGAAGAAAGGGCAGTTTGGTAAATTAATGAGAGTCAGGCCAGGTTAGGACAGATGGCTTTTTAGGAAGAATATGAGCTCCAGCAATATATGCTGCAGAGTAGCTGTGTAGCCTGTGTTACTGTCACAGGAACCACAGCAGATCTGTGGTATTTTGCCTTTTGCCCGCCACTTTGTGAGTAAGAGGTGGAGAGATGGTTCGAAATCAAGAATTGCTTTTCTAGGATTAGACATTAAAGTTACTGATGCTAAGGTACAGTTCCCAAAAAGCTAAAATCATGGCTCTTAGGCAAATATTAAATAAACTAATGTCAAAGATTTCAGTAAATTCATTAATTAGTGAGGAGGCTTGTTATCCCAGCATTTGGGAGCCTGAGACCGGAGGATCTGGGTTCGCGGCCAGCTTCAGCTACCTAGTGAGGCCCTCCACAACTTAGTGAGACCCTGGTTCAAAATAAAGAATAAAAATAGGGCTGGGGGTATAGCTTGGAGGTAGAATGCCCCTGGGTTCCATCCCCAATACCGCAAATAAATAAATAAAAATAAATAAATAAAATGTGTTTTGGGAATTAGATATATCATGAAATTTTGATTAAAATATGCTTGGATGGACACAAAACTGTCTAATGTCTTACAGAGCAGTAGACCTTAAGTTGGGGGAGATACGATCCACCAAACAAACATTATTTGTATCTCTAATAGATATTTACACATTCTTCTCCGTACCTCTAGAATTGCATAACGACAAATCAGTAAATTCAAGTCTATGACCACACTGCAGGAGTGTGATTTCTTTTGCCTATTTCCACCAGACAAGTTTTCCAGCCTTGAACTGAGACGGTGCTTGAGGCAAGTGATACTTAGAACTGTCTTGCTCTTATGAAGGAGAAGACACTCCAGGAATCCAGTTTGGGTTTGGCACCCAGTCTTATATTTTGGATTTAAAATGTCCTCCAGACCTCGTGCTGTGCTGTGGAGGAAACTGTGTCAGAAGCTGGGTCTCTGGGGTGGCCAGGTGCAGTGTGTGCATGCTGAGCTGAAGCATGTCATTCTGACCCCTTGATCTCTCTGCTACTTATCATGACGTCCTAAAGAACTGTAGCCCTGGGTACTGCTTGGTATCTAGTGTAAAGTGCCTATCTATCTATCTATCTATCTATCTATCTATCTATCGATCTATCTATCATCTATCTATCTATATCTACCATCTATATCTATCTATCTATCTATCTATCTATCTATCTATCTATCTATCTATCTGTCGTCTATCTATCATCTATCTTCTATCTACCATCTATCTATCTATATTGAATCTCCAGATCCATATGCAAATAGGTCTTCCTTGCTCCAACTTGTGCATTTCAGATATTTGGATCCCAGCAGTAAGGGTCATGACTGCGACACCCAGGGTCTGGGGATGAACCTCTCCCCTGAGAAAAAACAGTATGGAAGGACAAAAGAAGCTGCACCCCATCAAGTGATTTGCTTCGGTTCTAAGCAGTTCTGCTCCACACTGCTTGCCTGTATCATAGTCTTCTCTGCCCAGCTCTCGGGGAATTCTGCAACACGAGCTTTCAGTTGGGAGTTCCTGAGTTCACACATTTTCCGGGGTGAAAGTTTTCAGTGTGCTCTCTGAGGGTGAGGGGACTCACGCTGCTCAGGACAGCATCGGCGTCTCAGTTGGGAGATACTGCTCATGGGAGGGGTCCACACTGGAATGGCGGCCGCCACTCACACGCTGTCATTGGCGGTGTTTTGCAGGGCCAGCTGGTAGATGTTTCGGGTACCCCAGTGTTTCCCATCTCTTTCAGGCCACTCTCTGCCAGCTCCCACAGCCTCGCAGACACTCGGAGGCGCACACCTCTGTGCTCCTCACCTCCACCTCCCGAGTGTCCTGAGTGGCTTGCGATGCTTAGGCTCCTGCTCCCCTCCAGGCAGCCTGCATCCAGGTGCAGCCTGGAGTTGGCGGGGCTGTGTGCTGTATGATGCTCTCCAGGTGACTTTTACATGCTGTGACCTTTGAGAACCATTCCTTAAAGACTTCTCATCCAGTAGGTCCTTTTTGTGACTAGCCTTCCTGAATACATTATGTTCTGGCGTGACTCTAATCGTTTCATAATTTGTCATGTTCTTATTAGCATTACAACATAGTCAATTTTTAGATTAGTGTGAGAAGCCAAAGATTTTCCTAGACAACAGGCTAGATGAGGTAATCTGCCAGTCACAGGACTGAGAGAAGAGCTGGTACCAAAGAAGGATGCAGGGCCTGGACTCTTTCTCCTGTGGTGATAATCACCCTGACATTTACAAAAATGATATTAGTTTTAGGGCTTAAATTGTACGAGGTAAAATAATTGCTATATGATTGCATTATATGCACGTTTAGTTGTTTGCCTGTAATTCTAGGTAGTAAGAACAAATGGACACACCTTGCAAGTACATGGCTCATCATTTATAACAAAGACCTTAAGAAATGTGTGTGTGTGTGTGAGTGTGTGTGTGTGTGTGTGTGTGTAGCATAGCATATAGACATAGTCAAACCCCCAGAGCATGCTTTTGAGAGAATTCTCAGGCTCTCATTACGTATCTGTTATTTTATTTTGTAGAGAGCTTGAGCTGTTTTCTAGCTGAGCATAGTAGTAACAAGGATGTTATAGAAACAGGGGATTTACTGCTAGAGTGAGACGCTACTGATTGGAGGCAAGAGGTGAGAGTGTAATGAGGAAGGAAAGAGAGGGAAGCCAGGAAGCAGGAATGACCAAGAAAAATGAACCACACATCAGAAATCAAGACATTGAGCTCACAATCATGCCTACCTTCTACCACCAAATTTTAAAAGTATCTAAACTTCTGAATATTCTGAGATGTGGCCATAGGTAAGTTTGGTAATAAAAGTCAAATATGGTTGAATTAACTAACCTTCCTTCCTTCCTCCTTTCCTTCCCTTTCCTTCTTCAATACGGCAGAAGACAATTTGGAATTCCACAGGGGGATATCTAGGAAGAAAGAAATAGGAGACAATGAAGTTTTTATTTATTTTGATAGAAGGAACTCTGGAAAAAAATAAAACAAAACTCCTTTCTACTTGTTAAAACGTTGGAGTAATTGTTTGTCTCTTTATAACAATTTTGAGACAGTCACTATTTCACTTGGGGAGTGGGCTTTGGGAGACCTTGTTGGGGCAGTGACTATTGTAGTGTGCGAGGACCTAGAGAATAAAAGTAAGGCCATAAAAATGTAAGTCCTTGGGAAGCACTCAGATAGCTTGGGCTAGCTTGATTAAAAGCACAAAGCTGCCAGGTGTGGTGGTGCACGCTTGTAATCCCAGCATTTGGGAGGCTGAGACCGGAGGATCCGGGTTTGCAGCCAGCCTCAGCTACCTAGTGAGGCACTCCGCAACTTAGTGAGACCCTGTTTCAAAATAAAGAATAAAAATTGGGCTGGGGATGTAGCTTGGAGGTAGAATGCCCCTGCATTCAATCCCCAGTACCCGCAAAAAAAAAAAAAAAAAGCACAAAGCTGTGAATTCATATTATTATACTCCATGGATGTTGAGGGTCAGAGTTTATACTATAGTAATATTTATATTCGTTGTAAGAAAACTTGATTTGTTCATTATATAATAGGAAAGCCCAATCCCAAATGAAAACACAGCAACACTTCACTTTCAAATGTTTTCTGAATGACTATTAAGCATAAATACTGAGCACTAGCACCTCCAAGGATCAGAGATTTAGAGCAAGGAAGCTCGCTCTGAAGGTTCAGTCATTGTCAGCCAGTTGGCTAATCAGGCTGGGGCAGGGACTGGAGAGTAGGGGGCATTCCAGGTGGCCAGCAGGACATGAACAAATGTCTTCAGAGAGAAGGAGTACCACTTCAGGAGCTGCTCTGGGAAGAGTGACAGGAGCTGAGGTTGTTTTTTTGTTTTGTTTTGTTTTTACAAGAGGACTTGAACAATCTTCTACATCAAGAGCTTGGACACTAACTTGCACGTGATGAAGAATTTTAGATGACCTTATTTTTATTAGTGCATTGCAATTCTACATCATAGTGAGGTGCACCATGATGCAAACACACGTGCACACGCTCTTGGAGTATTTTCACCGTCCAGAGTCACTGTGGTAGAACAGAATTTGTGAATTCTGTTGCTTAAGCAGAAAGAAGCACAATCTCTTCATAATCCCCACTATTCAAGAAACCCTTCAGCTGCCGCCACTCTGCTGTGAGTTCTCTCCTTATTTCCCAGAGAGTGTTTTCCCTCTTCTTGCATATCTAGCTGCAGCCCAGAGATGGCTGATGGTGACAATGGTGATGTCAGGAAGTCCCCTCCTCCATTGGGCTGTGCCTTTCATTTCTCACAATGTTCTGGGCTGGGGGCGGCAGTGGGGTAGGGGGGAGGTTAGCGGTTGCCATTTCAGAACCAAAGGAAAAGTGCTGCAGTCTAAAACTAAGACAAAGGAGGGTGTGGCATCCCCAATGCTTCCCTCTCTCTTGACTTTCCTTTCCTTGTCGATGTACACACACGCACATTTGCACACATGCATCTTCCTCATCAGAGTGTTTTCCAATTACTAAACCCTTCCTGACATGATGCTTTATGGTTTTCAAGGCATGCAGCAACAGCCTGGGGTGGAACAGTTACATTTCTCCCATGGTAGCTTTTCCTATTGTTAAAATAAGTGAGCATATTATAACTAAAGGCCAAGGAGAAACCTTAGTAGAAGGGAGTGAATAGAGGTTTGGGGCTTGAAAAAGACCTTGAAAGATTATCAGAGTTGCACCCCAACACTTGTTTCCTTAGGGCAGTGTCTTTATTTCTCTGTGACCCCAACATGTATCTGTTAAATAAGAAAGAACAGCTCACCAAAGGGAAGTTAGGGGTTGATGAACAGAAGGCAAGTGTATTGGCATAGAGATGTTCAATGAGTAGTAGCCAAAATGGGGCATGGATGGTGATTTGATGGATAATGAACATTTTCTTTAAAGCACTTAAGTATAACAATAAGTTAGAAAGGAATATAAACCACGGAGATATTTCATAAAATTTAATTAATTGCCTAAGATTTTCTCAGGTCACCATTTCTACCCTCCATATCCTTGGTACTAGATACACAACTATACAATTACATGAGCAACAAGACAATTCTTGAAGATAAAATGCCTCACATAATTTGAAGTGCCTGTGTTAACAAGAAGCCAGTTATTGTTAAGAGAAAATGGACTATGTGGATCCTACTTCCCAAGCATCATGCAAAAGCAGCAGAAATGTGCATCCCATCGGCCACTAGCTATCAAACTGCTTCTCTTTTAAACAGACAGACGTGTTGTTGACAGATTATGTAACAAAATATCAATGATTCATGGACGTATTTTTATTCTTCCTTTGAAAATTACATTTTTTTTCTACAGAGATTAATTTGAAAGCTCTTTGTTATGGAACATCATGCACAATTTCATATTCTAACATTTGTTGGGAATGTTATTTCTTTATACAGATAATAACATTTCAGTTGTTTCTCACAGTTCCAGGGGGGAAATACTATTTTAAAATCTAGAAAGTGATGTAATGAAGATTCATGAAGCTCAGTTGCAAGATGAAAAGTTTGATGCCTTGGGTGCACTTTGCAATGTTTAAAAGTTTTCCAAGTACACACATGCACACACACACACACACATATACAGGTGTGTGTATATTCATATATCCATATATGTACATGTTTATCTACCCATGTTTATATTTTTATGGTCAACTTCTGAAGGTGCATATTCACTTGAAATAGTTTTGTTATAAAACATTTAACCAATTAAGTTTGGTCCCCCTCTGCCATTTGCTTTAGACTGAAGCAAATTTTTAAGAGCTACAGAAAGAGGGTGATCTTTAATTTTTTTATTGGTGCAATATAATTGTTCGTGGTAGTGAGACTTTTTTCAAGATTACTCGTAGGATTCCTTAGCACCTCTGGATGCTTAGCTCAAAGCTCCTTCATGCCACTTGAATAAAACTTCCCTAGACCCTAACAGGGATTGATGGGGGAAACAGATTGGTTTTAGTCTTTGACTCAATGGAGAGGAGAGGTTTTCACACAAAGGAAGGAGCAAGTCCAGATCAGACAGAGTTCCCCGTGGTTCTTTTTTGAGGTGTGTGGTGAGTGGAACCATTGATAAGAGCAGACATGGGTGCCAGAGGAGGGGATACCCATAGGATCTCTGCAAGTCACAAAGTAGAGTGGCCACCTAGGATGACATAGTTAGTTCTGTGTATACTTGGATAAGTTGAGTTGGTTTTTATCACTTTCATTTTTTTTCAAGTACCAGGGATTGAATCCAGGGGTATTCTACTTCTGAGCTAAACCTCCACCCCCAGCCCTACTTTATTTTTTTATTTTTATTTTTAAAACAGGGTCTCACTAAGTTCTGAGGGCCTTGCTAAGTTCCTGAGGCTGGCCTTGAATGTGCAGTCTTCCTGTCTCAGCCTCCCAAGTGCTGGGATTGCAGGAGTGTGCCACCATGACCAGCTGCGATTCTTATACCTGCTGCTACATTTAAAAGGTGGAAGAAAAGGAAAAAAAAGACCCTACTGTACACAGAGCCCATACAGAATTGTCTTTGTAAGGAGTGTTATTATAACTCATATAATTTCCAACCTGGGAACAAGTTCCTACAGTTCACTTGAATCAACAAAAAACATCATCGATACAGAATTTACCATAATACAACTAAGAAAAAAAAAACATGAAAATTTGACAACAACAACAATCTCCTTTCTCTGGGTATTAAGTCTAGATAATTCCAAAGTACTCATTGGTGAAATATGTTTTTTTCATGGCGCCATTACCAGTGAAGCTAAGTTATACACATCAAGTTACGACTGATTCCTGTGAACCCAAAGTCTATGGGCCAATCTAGGGTGGATCTCTTCCAGAACTCCCATAAGCTTCATTATCATGGATACAGGCCTCATCTTTTTAAGATTAATGTCGTATCCCTTTCAAAGTAATATGATTATCTTCTATTGGGCCCTGATAAACTTGGCTTGACAGTCTTCATTATAAGGATAAACATTTCATTTAACAAGTTTACAAACTCGTGCACTAGATTTACAAAAACGTACTTTCGGTACTTAATAGCTTTCAGAAAAGACATCTGATTCCACTTTCACTCATCGCTGAGGTTCTAATTACTTTGATATAATAGCTGTGGGTTTTATTTTTTACTGATCAGACAGACTCCTCTCTAATATGTAACAGAAAAGAATCATTAAAATTCTGTTTTATTTGACAGGTCTATAGTTAAAGTCAGTTGGATCCAATTTATTTTCTCCAACTCTGTCATATTGAAAGTATCTTTGATGTTCTTTCAGCCATATTTGTTTAGTGAACCGAAGTGTTTGGTGCGCAATGAAACTCAGAAAAAAAAATTAATGAATTTGACCTTAACTTATGTGTTTCTATACAAAGCTTTTCACCAGGACATTGAAACAGGCTTCATCTCTCTATCAATGTAATGCCTCTGTTTGTGACAGTAGCTTGGTTCCTCTTATTTTTTTAAAATTTTTACATGATACAGTATAACACGTCATTTGATTTAATAGCTATAATATAATTGAAACAGTTCATATGGCAGTAGTATTATGTCAATAATATATCAATACAGATATGCGAGAACTGTTTAATATTGTTTTCATTGTATTATAATTGTATTAGATGATTTAAAATATTATATAATATATCATATTAAATAAATACCATTATAAGTATATTAAATTATAGATATTAAAGTCAGAGCATAGATTTAGGAATTAAAGATGTGAATTTTATAACTTTATTTCATTATTGATAATCAATAATCTTTGGCCAAATAATATGTTTTTTGAGTTTGGTATTTTATTTATTTTTTTGTGGTACTGAGGATTGAACCCAGGGGTGTTCTACTTCTGAGTTATACGCCCAGCCCCATTTTATTTTTATTTTGAAACAGGGTCTTGCTGTGTTGCTGAGACTGGTGTCCAGTTCTGAGTTAGGTCATTTAAACTGAGACAAATAATAACTGCTTCACAGGGATGGTTTGAAGCAGAAAAGATGAATGACTTTCTGAAAGCGCGTTGTAAGTAGATAAGGTGTTATGATTTCAATCCTGAATGTCTCCCTCAGGCCCATGTGCTGGAGGCTCGGTCCCTGGTCCCAGGGTGTCTTTGAGAGGTGGTGGAACTTCTAGAAGGCGGGGCCCAGTAGGAGGAAGTGAGGTATTGCCGGTGTGCCCTTGATGGGAGCTCTGGCCCTTTCTCTCTCTCTTTCCTTCCCACCCTTGAGGTGAAGAAGGCTCCTGTGCCACAGCCTCCAGCCCTGAGGTCCTGTGTTGCCACCATCCCAGGTGGGATCCCAGGGTAGCTTAACCAAGTGTCCATGGATTGAAACTTCTGAATCCACGAGTCAAAGTACACCTTTCCTCCATGGAGAAAGCTGACCAACACATAAAGGCTATGCACGTATTATTTAGACTACCTGAGGCCGCCTCATGTCTAATGTATACAGTAATATGTAGCTTCAACATATTCCACCAAATAGAGAAGCAGCTTAAATATTATGGAGTAGTCTGAAGATAGATTACATATATTGCAAGTTGAATAAATAAATGCTCTATTTCTAGACTCCATAGAAAAACAACAGCCAAATGTATGTGTCAATCATTTCTGATTGTTTTCTGAGATTTATCCCTACTGAGTAGACTCAATTATGGCCTGATTGTAGCTCATAGTACGATAAATGTTACACAAAGTGCAGATGGTAAAGATATATATATATATATATATATATAATCATATTTATAGGAGTGAAATAAAGTTTTTATCTTAAAATTTACTGAATTTGCCAATTATTCTTTTCTGAGGATAACAAGGGAAATATCTAAGATATCTCCTTAATATTTACAGTGTAAAGTATATATACACTATTTTATACCTGTAGCTTGTCTGCTAAAAGCTATGTTACAAATTATTTTAGTTCATTTAGTTTATAATATATTTCTTGACTTATATCCACAGTTGTACTGCGTAACAAACCAGACCCAAGTACAGTGGCTTAAAGTAAACTTTTCTGACCTGTCCTTCTCACATCTCTGAGTGAGAAGGGGGTCAGCTGGCCCAGGGTGGTTTAGGTGGAAATTGCTTCCTGCAGAGTACACCTAGTGGGGTTTGAATCCTCCAAACCTAGGCTCCTGTTTCTTCATGTGTGTTTATTCTACAGCTGCAGCCACCAAGGCATGGTTTTATGAGGATGGCCAGAGTGTAGCATAGGAGATGATTAGAAGAATTTTAGCTTTCTAGGTGTGTGAATTCAGTGTGGACCAGAAAGAGTTAAGCCTTCAACCTGAGCTGCTCTGATTGATAAAGCTCTTCCTGAAAATAAAACCTTAGGGAAACTAGTGGAAAGCTGTCAGAGAAATAGCACCCAGTCAGAGCGGATAGCTGGCCTCTTCTGTGTGACTCTACAAGAGGCAAAAGCTCCTTTGGATGCTGGTAAAAATATTAACAAATTGCTATGACAGTACCAGGCAGCTGATGTTGAGCTCTATGTTGGAATTTTCTAGCTTATTTTGTATGAGCCACACAATTCAGTACTTTTTGTTATGTTTTCTCTCTTTAATTTGAACAAACAACATTGTTTCCACAACTGTGATGGGAGCTCTTAAAAGAGCGGAAGGTAGATTCTATTCTTTCACGTTCTTTTCTCTTTTCGTCAGCTCATACAGTGCTGATAAAGGGAAGGTGGCTATGATGTGCTGACAAGTTTGGATGGTAGGTACTTGGGTCCTGAGTACTCGTGAGGATTGCAACTTTCTGCAGAGTAATAGGAATGATGGTGTGGAAAATACAACTCTCCACCAAAATAATTTGTGACATGATCCCTAGGCCTTAAGAATGCGTTAGGTTCCATGGCAAAAGGAAATGAACATTTCGAACAGAATTATTGTTGGTAAGGGGCCAATCCAAAGTAGAGCAGTTGTCCTGGCCTATCTGAGTGGAATAATGTGAGAACCAGTGTATTTGAGAAGAAGAGAGAAATGCACAGGAGAGAAACACAGGTGGCAGAGGGGTCAGCTCCATGCTACTGATTTTGGAGACGTAGGGTGGGGGCCATGAGCCAAGGACAGCAGGTGGCCCCCACAGGCTGGCAAAGGTGAGGAGACTCTTCCCTGGAGCCTGCTGAGCAGGGGGGAACACTTGGCAGTATCTGGATAGTAGCAGAGAAAAATCAGGTCATATTTCAGATGTACAAAACCACAAGATAATAAATTTATGTTGTTTTAAAGACTCTAAGTTTTTGGTAATTTGTTATGACATCCACAGGAGAGTAATTCACATGAGGAAGAGAACCCAGGTTTGGAGTCCTGCCATCTGTCAGATATGAGTTACAGGTCGTACGAATTCAGTTCTCAAATCTGATTTCCTCCCATAGAATGGGAGCCGGGATGATAAACTCAGTTACTGTTTGTTCATGAGTATATATCAGTGCTCAGCTGCGTCCCAGGCACAACACTGGGTGCCAGGAGGACCAGCGTCACCCGCCTCAGGACCCCATCCCTCCCGGTGTCCAACATGTGGCTGGCACGTGTGACAAAAAATACACTTCCAAATTACTTGGCTCTCTCCCTTCTGGCAGAAAACCATTTCTGAGTAATACAAAGATGCAGGAAGTCTACTTTCCAATGAACTATTTTTAAACAATAATTAACCAATATCCTATGTCCCTGAAGCAATTATTGGTAGCATGTATTCAAATTTGGAGGAACAGAGCAGGGTCTCCGAAAGGAGAGGTTAGATTATTGTGAATGGGCATGTGTCTTTGTGCAAAGGCAATGTGAATGTGTGTGTGTGTGTGTGTGTGTGTGTGTGTGTGTGTGTGTGTGTGTTGTGTTGTATTTGCTGAAATCATAGTAGAAAGGATGCCGATCATGCCAAAGAAAAGATCTCTTGGAAAGAGGACAACAATGGAGATTATCTTACCGGTGATTAGCTCAAGTTTATTTGCTTTCCAGGTCTATCATTTATCCACTCACCCTTACCGTTATATCCATTGTTACAAACATTTTGGTTACCTTCTTTTGTCTATTTTCTATTATTAGGATACCTGAGACTGGGTAATTTATATAGCACAGAGGTTTATTTAACTCCCAGTTTTAGAGGCTGGGAAACCCAGGAGCATAACTCCACCATCTTGCTTGCCTTCTTGTGGGGTTTAGTGCTGCACCCTAATATGGTGGAAGGTGGGAGGAAAGAAACTACCAGGGAAGCTGAACTTGCCTTTATACCGACTCATAATAGCTAAACCCTCCCAGGACAAAGAACTCACCTCCACGAGAGCAGCAGAAACCCTTTCATGAGGATGCAGCCCCCAGGACCCAAATGTTTCTCAAAGGTCCCTCCACTTTTCAACACTATTACATCAGGGACCAATTCCAACACGAGTTTTTAGGGTCCAAACCATATCTAAACTACAAACTACCTAAATGCTTTGCTGACATTTCTTTGTATCTTGCTAGCAGAGCCTCATGTGGGGGAAAAGAATCCATTTTTACTACGGTCATGAATTGGAGGAAAAGGTATCACTCCCAGTCTTGCATACCAGTTTCGATTTTTTTTAAGCCAGTTGTAGGGATGCCTCTTTGCCAGTGCTTGGTGAAGGCAGAGTTTATGCTGATTTTGGTGAGGAGGAAACAGCTTGAGAGGTTTCTTCTGATGAAAGATCCCTTCACTCTTAAAAAGCGTCATAGGATGGGAATGTTCTTTTAATGGACACGTGGATGGCTGCACACCGAGGAATGTCCTCAGGGACAAAGCTGTGGACAAGCAGCAGCATGTCCAGGAGGGGGCAGTGGGAAGATGGAGAAACTCCAAGCTCTATTTATGTCCAAGAGTCCCCTATTCAGCCAAATCTGGAAACTTTTACCTCTGCATGCTTGTTATGACACAATAAATGTGAATATGCTCAACCAATTTACTCGGATTTTGTTGCTCAAAGCTGGATTTATAGTAAGCTTTAGTGTTTATATAGGAGTAGGTCAGAGAATTTCATAAACACAGTGGGGAAATTTAATTGTAATCTTATATAAATAGTTACCAATGCTGACAAGGTTTTAAATGAATATTGTCAGAAATATTTGAAAGGCAATGCTGTAGACTGAAATTTTACAAAATGCGAATAAAATTTTAAAAATGTATTAATTGATTTATTAATAATGCATTTTTATAAGCATTATGCCTCTGACCTGTATAAATTAAAAGAGCAACAAAACTTCCACTGGGCAGCTAGATTTGGTCGAGCCAAATCTAGCCATCTTTTTATGACTATGTATTAGTCTACTAATTTTGAATCACTTTCAAACTTTCAGAAAATTGGAGGTAAACTTTTAACAAAAATTACTTGAGGATAAACTTTTGTGATGTTCCATCATTTCTGGGTATCTCAGTGCATTTTTTTTTTCTCAAACAAGGACATTTTTTTTACATAACCATGATGCAAGCATGGATATCATGAAGTTTGCAGGGATAGACCATTGCTCTCCAGTCCAAAGCCAACTGAGGTCCTCCAATGGTCACACATGTTATTGAGAGACAAAGACTTATTTCAGAGTTGAACATTACTATTAGTTGTACTATCATCTTCATTTCCTACAACCTGAAGGGTCCTCAGGCATCCCTGGACAATTTTCAAGGCTATGGGCTCATCATTTAGTATGAGCCCTTGATTGGGAGTTGTCTGCTTGCTTGTGATCACGTCTGGGTCTGCATCCTTGGCAGGAAGCTTGCAGGAGCAAAACAGTGTTCTTTCTGCATCCTCGACGGCAGGGCAGCAAGGGGTTGGTCTTCCCATCACCCAGGATGTTCACGTTGAACACTTGATCAAGGTGGCGTCTCGCAGGCTTCTCTATTTTCACTTGCTCTTTCTCATTTTGTAATGGACAAGCATTTTGTGGGGCAATACGTTAGCACTGTAAGAATTGCATTATTCCTTAATCAGCATGCAAGGTCTTCATTTACTCATGCTTATCAAAAGCGACATGTGTTTGCTATTTTATTCCACGGGCTATCAGCCATTACCACTGGCATTTATTTTGATGCTCAAATTGTCCCAAATATTACCAGTGGGAGGCCCTCTGGCTTTGTCTTCTTTTTGACATGCTCCCATCCTTCTCTGAGAACCTCTTCACTTGCAGGCACAAGATGTTCCAGGCTTATTTTATTTTCTTCCTGATGAGTTATTTCTCTGAGTGAGCAGCTCCGATTTTGTTCAGCAGAGAATGATTTTTATAACCAAGTTCTGGGACTGTGTGTACTCCTGGCTGTTGGTGCCTTAGAACTCGTCAAGGGGAGAGGGAGAGAGTACATTTGCAACCACACACACACATAATAGGCATTGACAGGTCTATCTGGATCTGTGTGTATGCTTACATGTTAAAAACTAGGAGTCAGCCGGGCGTGGTGGCGCACGCTTGTAATCCCAGCATTCGGGAGGCTGAGACCGGAGGATCCGGGTTCGCGGCCAGCCTCAGCTACCTAGTGAGGCACTCCGCAACTTAGTGAGACCCGGTTTCAAAATAAAGAATAAAAAATAGGGCTGGGGGTATAGCTCCGAGGTAGAATGCCCCTGAGTTCAATTCCCAGTACCGCCAAAAAAAAAAACAAAACAAAACTAGGAGTCCACAGATATAACTCCGATTCCAGTTCTACAAGATCCATTCTGTTTCATTTGTTTTTCATGTTGTAACTCCCTTTCCAAAAGCAAGACACCCAACTCCTCGTATGTGGAAAACGCACACTTATTTTGTATCCTCATTTGCTGAATCCTCTCATAGGTAATTGGCATCCATCACTTCTGTCTCGCCTTCCATGCAGGGATCCCACCTCACCACACTTGGGTGACACCTGTTCACTACTTGGGTTCTGAACCTGCACCTGAAGACTTCCTCTTCCACGCAGGGCCTCCACTTTCCCTTAACTACCCTGCCACCTGCTCACCCTCCCCAACACTGCCGAATGTTAGGGTTGAAATGTTCAGGAAGAAAGAGGTGGATAAACTAGAGGATGAAAGAGAAAGTGGCGTTTCCCAAAAGGGTGGCTTAGATTTTCTTAAGATTACCAGGAATCCCAAATATTTTTTATTGTGGTTATAGGTCCTCAAATGGCACTAACTAGCTGAGTAGAGCAAGTCAACCTTTATTTTGACATCGTACATTTTCTTCTTTCTATGATTAAGTTTAATAATAGTTATTGGCATGTACAGGAGAAAGAGAGTTTACCTTCCAGAGAAATGCTATGGGGATTCGGACATCTTACCATGAAGTCAAGTTACCCAAATCCATCCTTCTATGCAGAGTGAGGGGCACACCTGAGCCTGAGGAAGCAATGAAGGATGAAGGATGTTGTCCTTGCTGGGCCTTGGTGTTGCAGATCAGCAGGTGTCAGGAGGCAGTGGCTGGTCAAAGGGAACTTCAGCTTAAAGGACAAATGTACACAGGTGTCCACCTAAGTGATAAAAAGGCCTTGGATTATTTCCTGGAGAGAGAGAGAGAGAGAGAAACATGGAAAGTACAAGGATGCAAGATAAAATTTGTAAAACCATGTGCATGTGTGTTTGGTGTGACTATGAGACCATGTAAAAGTATGATTATGAGCTTGTGTGCGTGTGTGCATGTGTGTGTGTGTTTAAGAGCATGTGTATGTGTGTCTGTAATGTGTATGTGTGTGTTTGAAGAATGTATGAGTCTGTGTATGTGTATGTTTGTGATGTGTGCACATGTGTATGGTGAATGTATTCATATGCATACAGTGCATGAGTGTGTATGTGCATGTTTGTGTTGTGTGAGCATGGGCATATGTGATCTGTGGTGTGTATGTGTGGGCATGTGTGTGTGTTTGTGGCATGCGTGTGATATGTTAGAACACCAGCAGAGTGTCTCACCCAAGTGGAATTTTCAAATTCAGCAGTCTCAAAGTAAGTGATCAAGGTGGTTAAATTTACATACTAAGTCCTTTAAGTATATATTTTACACAAACTTAAGTTTGAAAAAAAAGTTCCTACAGTTTTCTTGGATTTAAGCAACTGTAGGGAAAGCAGAACACATGATATTTTTTTTTTTTTTTTTTTTTTTTTTTTTTTTTTTTTTTTTTTTTTTTTTTTTTTTTTTTTTTTTTTTTTTTTTTTTTTTTT
>PVLC010013738.1:0-40898 GCA_004027655.1 Graphiurus murinus
TTTGATTTTTAACTTTTAGTGACTGACTTATCTCACTTAACATAATGTTTTCCAGTTCCCTCCATTTCCTTGCAAATAACATGATTTTATTCTTCTTTATGGCTGAGTAAAATTCCATTGTGTACATATCCCATAGTTTTGTAATCCATTCATCTGTTGTTGGACATCTTGGCTGGTTCCATAGTTTGGCAATTGTAAAATTTTCAAGTAAACATTCAAAGTATTCTGTAACCATTTCCATAGTCACAGAACGTATCATGCCCATGTAAGGATGAGGGTGGGAAAGAATTGACTACTAATGGGCAAAAAGTTTCTTTAGGGATTTGGATTGTGATGATGCATTTTGCAAGTCTGTAAAAAGGTTAGAAACTATGAGTTATACAGTTTAAGTGGGTGACCTTTATGATATATGAATTATAGCTCAATAAAATAATTCATAATTATGAATAATCTAATTTTAAAATAGAAATCACTTGATGATACACGTAACCAGAATTAATAAATTTCATACTCTGACAGGCAATATAGCGTAGTAGAATAGTATATGAATATAGACGCTGAAGCTCACTCCCTGGGTTCAAATAACCACCCTGCCACCTAGTACCTGAGTAATCCCAAGCAAGTTACTTAACCTCATCTATAAAACATGGACGGATGCCCCATATGGATGGTGGGGATAATATATCTTTAAACAGGTATGTCGTAGGAATTAAGTTACTACATGTCAAACACTTAGTATGGTACCTAGAATATAATACATGCTCAGAAATATTAGGTGCTCTTATTACTGTCATAAGTAACAACAGATTTTCTTATTTGGGTCCCAAGACAATAAATAAGCTGTGCACTGGTTTTTAAGAGATGTGGAAGCATTCCACTCATTCTTCCCAAACCACTGCTCCAATGAATAGCTCCTTAATTCCTTTGCTATTATGAATTGGGCTATTGTGTGATACCAACAATTTAATGAAAAAAACACAGTAGTATAGTGAGGAGAAGCTGAAATAAACATATGACAAAGGCCAACTTTATCAACATAAAAATATTTTTAAAAGAAAGAACATTTAAGAACTGAATTAGTAACTTACTATATTTACATTTTCATCTATTTACATCTAAATAAAATACGATTCGATTTTGTAGGAACTTACTAAAAAGTTTGTAGGAGGGGAGACTGTGATCCGGTAGTGGAAAAGCCTGCCAGCATTGTTGGTCATAGGACGACAGGGCTTGATGGCCTGAGGGCAAAAATGAAGATGAGTTTATGAGAAAGGCAGAAAACATTTTTATTTAAAAACAGACGATGCTTTCATATTCACATCTGACAAAAGAGGTTTTATGTGTGTTCCCTCAGAGTAGGAGAAAGAATAGCGTTTGCTTTACCACTAACTAGATGAATCAAGGGGCTGGCTGGTGGTCAGTTCTCAGCCTGTCCACATGCGCTAGTAAAGAAGGGATCAGAGTGACCTACAATTCAGTGTCCACTAGGGCTATAAATGCCAGGGGGCATTGGGGCTCCCAAAATACATGAGCTCAGAGCTCAGTGAACGGGAGCTTGTGGCCTATCGAAGTGCCTGGGGGACACTGGCTGGACCCCCCAACACACATGCACAGGGGCCTGCCACTGGCCAAGACCTGCTCTTCTGTTCAGCTGGCAGAGTGAGCAGGCCATGTCAGCGTTGAGGAGGGTCTGGAGATGAGCCAATTCGGGAACCCCCTGCAGCATAAATACCAACAGAAGGTGGCCTGGGTCTCAGCCCGTGGGTGATGGCCCTGCAAAGGCCCAGGACAGCAGTGCAGAGTGGGACAGGCTCCTGTTGCTGTGAAGACACTTGGATGGCTGTGCCTGGGCATTTTCCAGAACTTGACTAACTTCAGAGGCTGCTGATCAGAGCCAGGAGAGATGTCTGGCCAGGAACAGCGCATGTCCGCTGCTGGCTGTGCGCCGTCTGGCTGTGCTTCCAGCATACGCTTAACAGAGTCTTGCAGCGATGAGTCTTGCCATCTCCAGAGAGCTGTCAGCCACTGTGTTTCTCAGTTGGTGAGTTGCAGACCACATCCTACCAGGTGCACAGGGTGCAGCTAAGCAATGCCTTTCTCATTGGGTCCTCACATCAGCCTTTGAGCAGGCTCTGAATGGGTATCCACGTCAAGGGCGTAGCTCTTTGTGGACTCCATGGTGTCTGGCACGCACTCTCCCTCATCTGAGCTGGTGTGGAGGTGGCAGCTGCTTTCTCAAGCCTGTGCCTGATGGTGACTGGTAACGTTTGAAGTGCAGCCAAAAGTAACCCAGCATCATCCCCCAGCTCACAGGCTTCCTGGCTAGCCTGGAGGAGTGACACAACTGCTCATGGGCTCCTGCCAACATCACCCAGCAGGAATCATAGGGCCAGGCTGCCTCAGCAGGAGTCCATGGAGGGACAGGGAAAGCAGTGATGAGTTAGTGGTGATGTTTTGGTAGTTCTGTGGACTCTACTAGTAGCATTAGTTCTGAAGTCCATCAGGTGATACTCTTCTAATGCCCCCGCTGGCAGATAACAACAGATGAGCTCTCTGCAGATCTTTTCATCAGCCTTCTTGGTATGCAGTGTCCTGACCCTTTAAGCTAGCATCTCCTCTGGCACAGCAGGGGATAGAGACACAGCACCCAGTGATCGGCTCTTCAAGCCTCCCCGGACATCCAGACCACTCTCCTCCCAAAGTCTGTCTCCCTTACTGGGGCCCAGAGTGGTCTTAAGATTTTTGCAGGTTTTTTCCTGGTGGCAGTTTCCGAAACAGGAACAAAGTGCATGAAGGCAACAAAAGGCCAAAAAGCAGAATAAGCCCACCAGACCCACTGTGGAACATTCCATGGGGCTTCATCTAATTTCTTTTCTTTTTCTTTTTTTTTTCTAGAGATAGGATCTTGCTTGTTGCCCAAGCTGACCTTGAACTTGTAGTCCTACTGTCCCAGCCGTCTGAGTAACTAGTATTTCACCAAATTTCTTTCTTTCTTTCCCTCTTTCTTTCTTTCTTTCTTTTTTTCCTTTTATTGTGGTACTGGGGATTGAACCCAGGGGCATTCTACCGCCAAGCTACATCCCCAGCCCTATTTTTTATTCTTTACTTTGAAATAGGGTTTCGCTAAGTTGTGGAGAACCTCACTAAGTAGCTGAGGCTGGCCACGAATCTGCAATCCCCCTGCCTAAGCCTCCCCAGTACTGAGATTACAAGAGTGTACCACCATGCCCAGCTTCACCCAATTTCTTATCAGAGTCAGTCTCCATTCACTCTCTTCTGATTTTCTCATAAAAATGACTCACTTGTGTATGAGAATCCCACACTCAGGGTTCCTAGTTAACCAGCTTCCCCATGAGCAATTTCTCCCCTTCAGTTCAACTCACCTCAAAGTCTCAGGCAGCATGATGCTCAGTTTATTCTGGCAGTGCTCTTACAAGATCAAGAGCAGGAGCATACCTGACACAGTCAGGGGGACAGATGACCAAGTGACCAGAAACCATTTGCAGAGTTTAGGAGATCCTTCTCCCTTTCTTATAACTCTATTCAAACTGACCCAGGTGGTTCCTTCATAAAGGAAGTTTAAGCTACTCTTCGAAGTTTTATGAAAGCTACATCTGTGCCGAGGCGGCCCTGTCTCATGGAAATCTCCAGGTCAAGGTTGGGAATCCTGTGGTCAGGTTGCATCATACTGCTGACATAGTAACCAGCCCTGCAAGGTGCCCAAGTGAGCCTCATGGCTATCGTTAATCTTATAGCCATAATATATACTCCACTAGAGAGGACTCTTTCTAGATGTAAAGTCCTACAATCATCTTCCTTTCATTTGTTAAATAGCACAAGAATTCATCTTTGGCTAAACTTACAAATAAAAGTTTTAAAAGCAGGTAAATTAATCTCAGAAATCATAGCACTAGGTTTTAAAAGGAAATAAATATAGTTAAGGAACAAAAATGCATGGAAAAGAAGAACAGGAGGTCAGGAATGAAGGAAGAATGAGAAGTGGTAGAATAAAATATGCATGGAATTTAAGACGAGAGAAAGAAAACAGAAATGAGGCAAAAGAAAGAAAAAAGAAAATCACTGCGTCACTGCTTTTTTTTCTTTGTTTTGGGAATCATTAGGTTGTGGTAGACACAGTGATATGTCACCCAGCCCCTTCAAAGGACTCACTGCCCAGCTGTGGAATGTGTGGGCACAGAGAACCTTCAGCTGTTGGCTCCTTCCAGATCTCTCCCCAGTGCAAAGCCCTGTTCCCCCGACATCAGGCATTGAGCTCAGCAGAGGTAGAAAAGCGCTGCCATTTCAGCCTAACTCTACTGGGCAATATTCATTCTACAGATCACCCCCCAGTTGACCAGGGCTTTGTGGGGCCTCACTCATAGTGCAGCTAATTCCTCTGTCCAACCCTACTTACACCCTCTCCTTTCATAGGGTTTATTATTTCTAATAGACATCCCGCTCCCAAAATACCACCTTAGCATTGGCTTCAAGAGACCTCAATATGCAGTAGTTGGCACCAACAGAGACCCAAGAAAGCAAGTACAAGAAAGATGGCATTTTGAAGTGGAATCACTTATCATCTAACGAAGAGGTCCCCATTACTGTGGTAGGTGGAGTGCAGGCATGCCCTGGCACCCGATAGCAGGCCAATTAAAACTCTCAGAGATCAAGAACTGGGAGTCTGTGCCAGTGGAAGCAGGTGCAGTGGACCAGGTGTTTAAGACCATTGAGGAAATAGTAGCTATAATGATAAAGGCCATGATCCTGTAGGAGTAGATGGCAATTGCAAAGCACCCAAATGCTCTACCATGGTCCTATTCCTTAGTCTGCCCCGTAATCTCCTGGAGGGCTTGCTACATCTTGGATTGCAGGCTCCCTACCCCCAGTTTCTCACTCAGAAGCTGAAGTGGCCTGGGAATCTGAATTTCTAACAAGTTCCAAGTTAAGTTGATACTAGGACTTCACTAAGAGAGCCACTACTCTACAGAAACACAAGAGCAGAGGAGGAGAAAAGGCATCTGAAAGCCAGATGTGAAAGCCAGAGGGCTTCTTAGAGGCACACACAGGACCTCTCATCACCACAGTGAGAGATCATTCCAGGGATGATACAAATTAGTTCCACCCTTGAGGATCTGAAGGACACAGGGGCAATGGCACCTATCATATCTGTTTAATTTATCAGTCTGGCCCCCCGAAGGATCCTGGAGGATGATAGTAGACTACCACAGCTCAACCAAGCAGGAGCTTATTGCAGCTGCCCTCCCAGCTATTGTAGCTTAGTGAGAGCAAATTAACATGACCTCAGGCATCAGACTTGGTAAATGTCCCAATCAGAAATGGGGATCAAAATGTTTCAAAACTGACAGTTTTGCCTCAGTACTGTGTTAACTCTCCCACCCTTGTCATAACATTCAAAGAGCTGCTGACTGTCTAGATATTCCACAGAACATCACACTGCTCCATCCCATCTGTGGTACTATGTTCATCAGGCTGGAAGCCCTGGTAAAACACATGCACAATAAGCTGGGCATGGTGGAGCATGCTTGTAAACACAGTATCTGAGAGGCTGAGACAGGAGGATCACAATTTTGAGGACAATCTCAGCAAGTAGTGACACTCATCAACCTAGTGAGACCCTATTTCAAGATAAAAATAAAAACAGGGCTGGGGATGTAGCTTGGAGGTAGAATGCCCCTGGGTTCAATCCCCAGAACCATACACATACACAAAAACAAAAAGACATGCACTGCAAGTTGGGCAGGGTGGGGCATCTTTGTAAGTCCAGCTACTCTGGAGGCTGAGGCAGGAAGATCACAAGTTTGAGGGCAACCAGGGCAACTTAGCAAGACCCTATCTTACAGTAAAAATAAAAGGTCTGGGGGTGTATCTCAGTGGTAGGCTACCCTGGGGTTCAATCCCTAGTACCACAAAACAATACAAAATCATGGACTATACAGGATAAGAAAGAAGCCTTACAAAGATTCAGGAGTCTCCCACAGCCACACATTTTTAGGCATCAGTGGTCTAGGAATACAAAGACATCCCCTCCAAAGTTAAAAAAAAAAAAAAATTATTCTACCTTTGACATCCTAGAATGAAGAAAGCAGCAGAAATACGGGGGCGGGGGGGGGGGTCTCTTCAGGTTCAGGAGGCACCATAATTCCCACCCAGGAAGATTGCTCTGCACTTTCAAAAGACCATTTCTCCAAGGTAATTCATGACCGTTTATGATAAGAACATGGAGAAATACCGTAATGTGTACAGTTTTAGAATACTCAAAGTACTAAAACACATAGCAAACACATCTTGCCTAACTTAAATAGTGAGCCTTCCAAACCTTTTAAAGGTCTCCTTGAAGCCGGGCATGGTGGCGCATCCTTGTAATCCCAGTACTTGGGAGGCTGAGACTGGAGAATCCAGGTTCACAGCCAGCCTCAGCTACTTAGTGAGGCCCTCCACAACTTAGTGAAACTCTGTTTCAAAATAAATAATAAACACGAGGGCTGGAGGTGTAGCTCAGAGGTAGAATGCCTCTGGGTTCAATCCCCAATACCACACACAAAAATAAATAAATAAATAACTCCATGATAACATTCTACGCTCTACCCTTGACACCCAACCTTTCCTGTTCAATTATCAGAACCTGAGACTACTGGGAAATATGAAGAGACTATTTTGATGTCATTCTTTCACTTAGTGGGAAAAGAATAGCAACAGTATCTGTCTACTGGCTCCTCAGCAGGCGCTTACAGACATAACTCTAGCCATTTACCTCTTCTCCCGGATAAATGCTGTGCCGGATTCCTGTGCGCCTTGCTTTTGCACTGCATTTGCAGAGTGGTCCATCATTCATCTGTCAGAAACAGAATGTAATTCGTTTTTATTAGGGGGGACAATCTACACCCGGCACGACGATGCCTCGGAAACTGTGGGTTTTAATGTCATGAGTGCTGAGCTCTGAAGAGGCTGTCACGGCTAGAAGATTAAACGGATGTTCCAAAACCAATAAAGCTGCAAACTGTCTATATTGTCTGATAAAGGGAAACTGTATGACAATGCTGGATTCCCAAGTTATTTGTGCAGCCAAGCAGGAAATATCAATGTCAGCGCACGGTTTGCCCCCATCGTCTCCTTCCTCTTTTGAGGACATTTCTTTCCTTTTTCTTATTTCAGAAAAATGACTCTTTCACTAAAAAAAAAAACAGACTTTATATCCTGGAAGAATGCACAGAATGCTTTGAAGGTGACCTGCAGATTAAATGTTTTAAAAAAAGAAAAACTTAAGGTACCTACCTTTGAAGCAGAGAGAAGAAAATGCCTACTGGAACCAGAAAAACTTTCAACTCTAGTCAGGTTAGAATATATCTTCTTTCACCTGAGTTCACTGAATTGGTTCCAACTCCACCCACATGACTCAGTAACTCAACAATATTGATGCCCCTCAGATAGAAAGACAAGTGCACAGGGGCATAAATAACACAAGGTCCATGTCGTCAAGGAACATGTATTCCAGATAGGAGAACAAATGATTCACTTAGTAATTTAAAAGAAAAGGAAGATCTGTCTAAATGGATGGACCACCGGGGCTGCCACGGTTGGTCAAAGGCAGCTTTAAAGATGTGAAAAGCAAAGGGCTGACAGGACACGAAAAGAAGATGGCTCTTGCCTACGAGGCACTACCATGCGTGAGGGGAAAAAAGAGAAGGCAAAAGTCCATGTTATGCTCTGGGGACGCGTACCCAAATACATGGAATGGATCATTTATGTGGATAAAAAGAGCAAAGAATGAGAACTGAAATCTAAATCTAGAAGTCCTTAAAAACCAGCTTCACAAGTTTATGCAGTTTATGCAGTATAAATGTACTGAACGTATACTGGCTTTTTTTCTTGTCATTCCCTCAGTGATATAGTACAATTACTTACACATCATTTACATTGTGTTAGGTATAACAGACTATTTAAATTATACTAGAGGATATATGTAGGTTATGTGTAAAAACTATGCCATTTTATATAACAGAATCTAGCATTGGTGGATTTTGGTACTGTGTGGACCCTGGAACCAATCCCCCCTTGGATACCAAGGGACAAATATCTCTCTAGATAGACAGATAGATACTTCTTTATAAAGTTCTAAGGATTTGTAATTCATTGTGCCCAATTAAAATATAAATGAAAATATCTCAATAAGACTTGAAACGAAATATTAAAGTGAAAAGCTTTAACTTTCTCTAGGCTTTTGGGAAATCTAAAGCTCCAGGTGGTATAGCACAGAAATAACATTGCTATCCAAAAAATATTGTTAAGATATTATCTAAAAGAACAGCTGGCAAATAAGAGATGTAATAAGATTCCATCGAAAATCACAACATACTCCTAAAGCCAGCCATAACTTGTTGTGATGAAAAATGTGGAAATCACTTAGTGCTCACTGATTTTCAGGGCAGCAGACAGATATCCTATATTCTTGCCTTTACCAGCGCCCAAGCTTCAACATGGATCAGTCCTCTACAAGGCTCAACTGTATAAAGGACACAGAACCATGTTCAATAAACAGAACAGCAGGACAATATAGAAGCCTGGCAAATCTGATAAGGACAGAAATACAGAGAAGTCAAGATGGATGCGACTTGACAGAACAATAGCCAAATTTTAAAACCACATAGAGAGAAGAGTTTCTTTTAATGGAGACAAAAATGTTCTGAAATTAGATTGTGGTAATTGTTGTTTAGCTCTATGGATATAAGAAAATACAATTAATTGAAAACTTGTTTTTGAACTGTATCATGTGAATTATAACTCAAGAAAGCTGTTTGAAAAGAAAATCATGTACATGATGAATATATAAAGACAAGTTTTAAAATGTACTGGCAACTTCACAAACATCTCTGTTCAATTCCAAAGCACCACACAGTACATTTTTCCCAGTCATTCCAAACTACATTAATCCTACCAAAATTTTTTTTCAATATCTGCTGTCTAACAAGAACCAGAAGATCATTCTGTCTAATAATGGTATGAATTCATTTAAAAATATAAATTTTAAGTTATCTTATAAAACATGCAAGTATGTTTTTGTTTTGTGGTACAGAAGACTGAACCCAGGGTCATTCTACCTGAGCTAAACCCCCAGACCTATTTTATTTTTTATTTTGAAACAGGGTCTCACTAAGTTGTGGAGGGCCTCGCTAAGTTGCTGAGGCTGGCTGCAAACCTAAGATCCTCCTGTCTCAGCCTCTCAAGTACTGAGATTACAAGTTGCCCCACCATGCCCAGCTGCAAGTATATGCTTAATAACTTCACATGCATCAAAATACTATTTTTGTATATTTATAAATACTATCCTTGTATATTTGTATATACTATTTCTGTATATTTGTAAGATACAAATCTTTACGTAAAATACTATTTTTATTATATGTTACTTTAAAATAAAATAGTAATTGAAAATAAAAGTGGTGTAGCTTTTACATCATTAGCTCAAACATGCTGAACAAGGAGGAGAACAAGGACTTGTGACTGTCACCAACTAAAACAAAAAAAAAAATTTTTGAATGGCTATTTTGTTTACTATTTTGCACCCTCCAGGTGAACTGCTTTCAAAAAGAACTACAAGTTCTCTCATCCTTATCTAACATTTGTCTCCTTCCTTCGACTGCAAGTTTAATGAAGCAGCACCATTATCCTGTTCCCCAACACAGAATTTACAAACTTCGCCAACTATGATTCAAGAAACAGCTGCTCTGGTGCTTATACTTTGGAGCTCAACTCTGAAACTGAAAGGAAATAAACTTTGAAAAATGACACATAATCCTGAGAGTAAAATTCCATTTCAATACCAGCCAACATGCATCTTCTGAGCCCAGAGCCATAAATGTGACGAGTGGGTTTGCAACCTCCACAGCAAGAGCATAAAAACACACACACCTGGCCTGGGTCATTGTACCAAAGTTCATCGTGAAGTCGGTCAGGATGGGCCTTTTTGCGTTTGATTTCTGCAATGACGTCGAAAACCTCCGAGTCTGAGCTGCTAGAACAAGTGCTATCCTCATCAGACTCACATTCGGATTCACTGGAGCTCTCTAACAGAGAAAACACAATAGAAGTTGAAGAAATTAACTAAATGGTTCTTGTGGGGACTTCCAGATGACCTGAACCTATAAACAGAAGCTCAGTTGCTTATTCTTCCAGCAAATACTTGAGGGCCTATTCTGCACTAAATGTTTTGCCAAGCAATACTATGAGAAATAAAACAGACAACAATGCTGTCATAATCTAGAAAGGAAAACAGAGTTTTACAGAGAAAATAACATTTAATGAACAATGATAGATAAAATGTGACTAAATTTTAAGTGACTTTCACACTTAAAAGCTGTATCAATTCAGAAATGGAAGGGGCGTGGTTAGCCAGGCACTGAGGCTGGAGGGGAGGAGGCCGGTGAGAAGGGAAGGGGAAGGATGAAGAGGTAGAGCTGCAGGCAAAGCACAGAAGTAAGAATGGTGAGGGACTAGAAGTGTTGCTTATGCCACATTGAAGGTTGTGAATGCAACATTGACAATTGTACAGTTTTGTTTTGTTTTGTTTTCCCTCTCTACTGGTAGCAATAAAAAGTTTAAGTCCTTGAAAGTGACTGGATAAAAAGAGACAAAGAAATATGCTAAATAAACTGGATGTGGTAGCCCATGCTTGTAATCCCAGCATTTGGGAGGCTGAGATAAATGGATCACAGGTTAGAGGCCAGCCTCAGAAACTTAATGAGACCCTGTTTCAAAAATAAAATAAAAAGGGCTGGGGGTATAGCTCAGAAGGTAGAATACTCCTGGGTTCAATCTCCAGTATCGGCCAATCTCAGCTACTTAGTGAGACCCTGTTTCAAAATAAAGAATAAAAAATACAGCTGGGGGTGTAGCTCGGAGGTAGAATGCCCCTGAGTTCAATCCCCAGTACCGGAAAAAAAAAAAAAAAAAGAAATATGCTAAATGAAATAAATCAGTCACAAAAAAACAAATACTACATGATTCCATTTATATGAGATACCTGAAGTAGTCAAAACTCATACAAAAGGCAGTGATGTTTGCCAGGGCCTAAAAGGAGGGGCTGAATGGGTACAAAGGTTTGCTTTTGCAAGATAAAGAGAGTTCTGGAACTTGGTTGCCAATAATGTGAATGTACTTAATAGTACTGAACTGGACACTTAAAATGGTTACCTTTAAAATGGCAACTTTTATGTTATGTGCATTTTATCCTCATTTTAAAAAAGATATAGAATTTTGATTATTCCTGTAAGAAATTAATGTAGCAGCAGCATGATAATGCAATCCATACTTACAGAGTGATATTGTTGTACACTGCATAGAGTAGATGCTACTGTCATACCCACTTTACACATGGGAAAATCGAAGCACAGAGAGAGTACACTGCTTGCCCAAATTCATCTATGAAGTAAGAGGTGGATAGGAATTGCTACCCAGGCCATCTGGCTTCCAGCTTTGTGCTTTTACCACCATGGGTATTGCCTCTGGCTTGAGAGACATAATGAAGGTGGGCAGCCAGGCAGAGAGAACAGGTAGGTAAGAGCCACTGAAATGTCTCATCTGTGCAAAGGATTCTGTTAGGGGCTAAAGATACAGTGTTAAAATGTATTTCTAGCCTCAAAGATCTCACCACCAGCTTGGAACCTCAGAACATATGTTTGTAAAAACAGACCACCATATGAAAAAGCTACAGAACCTGTGAGAAGAGAGAAGCCTTCAAATGGGATACACTTATTAAAAAGCCTTGTAAATGAGATCTCTTACATGTTCTGCTGAATGTAACTAAGGAAAAAAAGATCAAAATGAAAGAAGCCCATGGTGGTGCACACCTATATAATTCCAGTACTTGGGAGGCTGAGATAGGTGGATCACAGGTTAGAGGCCAGCCTCAGAAACTTAATGAGACCCTGTTTCAAAAATAAAATAAAAAGGGCTGGGGGTATAGCTCAGAAGGTAGAATACTCCTGGGTTCAATCTCCAGTATCAAAAAAAAAAAAAGAAAGAAAAAAGGAAGTTCTACTGGTATGTATTTTGTTGACTGTAATTAAGGAAAACAAAATGAAAAGAAAAAATTTTAATTTGGGACTCTGTTAGATAGTTCCCAAAAGGCCAGGATTAAGCTACTGCTCAAAAAAGCAAAGTGTTGGTCTAATGACGCTCCCACTCACCCAAATCTTCATCTAGCTTTGTCTTCGGAGGTTCCCACGGTGGCCTGGCAGCCTTGGCCTTTTCTTGCCTGCTCCCCAGCTCTTCCTCAAACTTGTCATATAAGTCGCGGAGCCTACTTGTTCCAACCACAGTAGAATCTCCCTTTTCAAAATAAAGGATCAATATGAAGAACTATACACGTACTGACCATAACTAAGATACATAGCACTTCATAAGCAATCAAGGAATTCTTCAATACTCTTGCGATGCCGAGCAGTGGCAGTGACCCACCAATCCTTTCTAGGCACCCCGTCGTGAGGGAAAACGGCTGTGCTTGCTGTGCAGTACGTGGCCAGCCTTCTAGATACAGGAAATTCAATACATTACATGAGATAGTCAATACACTATTATAAAGCAGGCTTTATGTATGATGATTTTGCCCAACTGAAGGCTAATTTAAGAGCTCTAAGCCCATTTAAGGTAGGCTAGGCAAAAATATGGTCTTAGGTAGATTAAGTGTATTAAATGCATTTTGACTTTGGATATTTTCAACTTACAATGGGTTTATTGGGACATAACCACGTCATAAGTAAAGGAGTGTCTCTATTTTCACAAGATTGAAAGCAACAAAAGCCTGTCTTACCTAACCCTACGTAGTAAATCTAACATCTCCAACTTCTTATGTCCTAAATCTTAAGACAGTCAGACAATCTTTCACTCCTTGATTTAACTAGTGAACATTATTATGTGTCTCCCCTGTGACGAATACTAATGGGATGGAGGCAAAATCCCCACAGGCAAGAGGAGAGAGAAAAAAAGAGTAACAGAAAACAAAATGGAGTAAAATGAAGGTAGAGCAATGAGCACGTGGAGGTCACAGAGTCCACCATGGCAACGGCAGTGCCAGCAGCAGAGCTATGTGGCCCATCTGCAGCAGCCCAGTAGAGATGACGGCAGGTCCCCTTCTCCAAACTGGCCAACATGCACAGGACACTTCATAGGGCTGATCACCTTTTGGTGGAACAAACTCAAATTCTTTCTAATATCCCATTTAGGGATAAAAACATATACGTGTACTGCAAACTACATAAACCAGTTATAGATAAGAGTTTATGAAACTACCAGGATTAAGACTATCGGCGTCATTAAAATTATAGGGTAGATACTTATTTAACCTATCTTGGCCTTCAGCTTCTAAAATAGCTTGTGTCAGAAAGTGGCATTATTTGAAGACATTTTGGGTTGTCATAACTGGGGGAGGGGTGCTAGTCACATCTCACAGATAGGGCCCAGAGATGTTGTTCACTATCCTACAGCACACAGGGCAGTCCCCATAAAGAAGTATCCAGTCCCACATGCCAATAGTACCAAGGTGGGAAATCCTGGCTTACAGCCTGTCTCCTGCTTCAGACCTACCACCTGATCCATGGGGTCACTGGAGTAGTAGTTTTCTGAATGGGTACATCGAATCCACACAGGTTTAAGGAGTTCCTCTTCTTCCTCCTCATTTTTGTCAGGCAGTGTCTCTTCCGGCTCTTTTTCCTTGATGGAAGTATAGTTCTTCTCTTTGCCAGAGCCGCTATCACTCCATCTGTCTTTTTCCTCTTCCCAACGAGCTCTCCTCCTCTCCCTACTTGGAGAACGACTTCAACAGGGGGAAAGAAGGTTAGTTATTAAAAATGCTCTTCCATTGTAGAAACTACTTGGTGCATGTTTCGCCTAAATGCAAATGCCATGCCAATCCGCCGTATTTACTTTCGTTAAACCAGTGATTCCCAAACATAAGTCTGGTAGCATCAGAATCACCTGAAGTTTACTTGTTTAAAAATACAAACTCCCAGGTCCTACCCCAGATCTACTTACTGATTCACAATTTCCGGGGGTGGGGCCCAAGAATCTGTATTTTTAATAATCTCCCCAGGTGATTCTGGTGTGCTTCCAGGAGGTTCAGGAACAACCGGTACACCATAACTCCTAAAAGAGAAAGATATTTGGGAAATCAGCAATAAGAATACTAATTGTAAATCTTCCACATCTTGCTTTGCCAGGAAAATAAAAGTCTTCATAAATACAGTCTCCACTTGGCCATAAATTTAGCAAAGGACTATACTCCAAGATTTAACATCCCTAACCATCTCTCTGGAACGTCAGACGTGGGTACTGCTACTTAGTGAACCAAAACATTGGCCAATTTTGAGCCCCACAAATAATAATATTAACTCAGTTAATAAGGATTAAAAAAAAAAAAAACAAACCCCACTGACTCCTTGAATTTCTAGGGCTTAAAATCTACAAAGACTCATCCTATGGATGTACTTGGAGGGAAAAAAAACCTATTGAGTATATTTTAATTTAAGCCCAAGAAATTTAGGTAGTCTATGCACACTTTTGAGAAACCAGCTAGGGAGAAGAACTGCCTTATTAGACTGGTCGGTAACCTCCATAGTTCCACTAACAAAGTTACTACTATCCAAGAAAGTTTATATTCAGATCAAAGTCACAAATTAACTATTCTCATTAACTCTACCACTAACTTCTAATTTTAGGAGTGTGTGTGTGTGTAGTGTGAGCACACGTGAACACTTGGGGATTAGAAAGGTCACACATATTGATTACTTACTTATATAACTTCTTAATACATGTACTACAGCATGCATTTTGTTACTAGATAATGAGGTTATTGTCAAAGTAAAATGTGTGTTCAATTAAGAAAAATAAAGCATAAACATGAAATTAAAAAACAAAGATCTGAGCCGGGCGTGGTGGCACATGCTTGTAATCCTACTACTTGGGAGGCTGAGACAGGAGGATCACAGATTAGAAGCCAGCCTCAGCATTTAGTGAGGCCCTCCGCAACTTAGTGAGACCCTGTTTAAAATAAAGAATAAAAAAAAGGGCTGGGGGTGTAGCTTGGAGGTAGAGTGCCCCTGGGTTCCATCCCCAGTACTGCAAAAAAATAAAACATAAAACAAAGATCCATAACACTACTCAGATAATTATATTTCAAAGGATTTAAAACATATATATGAATATGAATACACATTTTAACAAAAATATGTATATACATGTATATGTATATAAAATGTGTATACACATTTTAACAAAAATATATATTATAATAAATAACATATAGATTATACACACAGCTTAACAACAAAAAACTGTTGCCTGTTCTTATTCAACAGTAAATCAGGAATACCTATTTCAATATATCTATATCTGAATTGTTTTTAATAAGTACATATTATTCATATAATTTCCTATCTTTCCTACCTTTCCCTGACTTATATGTGAGGGACTTACATGTCCCTCACAGACATGTAAAAATGCACACCACAATTTAACAAATCTAATGACAGTCATTTTTTCCTCACTACAAACAATGCTATCAGGAACAGACGTGTTCTTTGCATACTTGTCAGATTCTTTCCCAAAGCGTGTACATTTTTTTTCAAGGCCCTCTCCAGATAGGCAGTACCAGTTTAGATTACCATAAGAAAAACCATATGCAAGTTCCCATTTCCACGTATTGTATCAATATGATTCTTTCTTTTTTAATTTTTTTTTTTTTTTTTTTTTTTTGCAGTACTGGGGATGGAGGGGCATTCTACCTCCAAGCTACACCCCCAGTCCTATTTTTCATTCTTTATTTTGAAACAGGGTCTCACTAAGTAGCTGAGGCTGGCCACGAACCTGGATCCTCCAGTCTCAGCCTCCCAAGTACTAGGATTACAAGCGTGCGCCACCACACCTGACTCAGTATGATTCTTTCTAATCTTTTTCATTCTTATCAAAAAAGTCTAATTGCCATTTTTTTGTACAGGTGAAATGAATGCATTTCATGTCGCTTCTTTTGTGAACATCTTGGTCATACGCTATTGAGGCAGGGCAGAGGACCTGGGAACAGGAAGAATTAAAGGAGCCATCTGCATCGCCTTCTGTGAAGTTGGAGGAGGTAGACAAGAAAGAGAAAGACTGGTGGGCACCAGGAAATCACCAAAAGCCCACAAGATAACAATTCAAATTAAGGATCAAAATTGTGTAAAAGTCATTCAGACCCAATTTGGACCCTATTCAGACCAATCATAAAAGTGCAGAAAGAAACCCTCAGTAAGGTTTAAAAGCCCACATTTCTAGAGCTTAGGAGGTCATTCTCTTTCTGAGATACCCCCCACCACCACTTTGGAAGGAGGAAGCTGCTTTGTCTTCTATCTTTCCCTGACTTAAAATAAGCTTTCATATTTCTATACCCTTTGCTAGTCCTTGGACTTCATTCATTGAAATACACTGGACAAGAACCCTATAAGTCATCCCCATCTTAGTCATGGTGCACTGGCTAGGAAAGATGGAAGAGTGAAAAACAAAATACTTTTTCTTCTGGTGGTCTTACAGGCTCAGATCAAGCAGCTTGACCCCACGTGGCTTACAGTTAAACTTAGTCTGTGCTGTGCCTCTTAAAATAAGAGCTGGCAAGGCGCAGTGGCTGGGGTACCCACGAGGAAAAGAAAACCAAAACAGTGGTGCGACTTGTGGTGGCTGGCATTAAGATTTGGTCTGGCTAAAAGCTTGAGGGTGATGCTGGAATTACATAATTCCATGGTACTGGGGGCACCAGACCACCCATATGAGGAGGGCAGGCCACTGCTCCCGCTGCCTGACACACTGAGCAATCTGCATAAAGGTCATGACCCACCCTAATACTGTGTGTGACTCAGGTGCCCAGAGCTGAGGCAAGCACACAACCAGGCAGTCCAGTCCCAGGAGAAAAACAAAGGGGTTTTCTCTATAGCCGGTGTGCAGATGCAGCAAAGCAAGGGGTCAGATGGGGTGCCCATCACTATCATCTCCATCCCAGCACTGGTCTTGGCTGCAGTCAGAAAGCTATTTCTAACAGCTAATTTGTATATAAATAGACAGCTGCATCAGCAGGTTTTGAAAGCTTAGAGAGCTAGTCAAAAATGAGGAAGAAACCAGCTGCTTGGTTCACCTGGACTCTAAAAATTTGGGATCACTACCATTGGTCAATTTCTAGCCATAGTGGGGGAGGGGGATTAAACCTCCACCCCACATGGTATGGTAGGAAAGAGAACAAAGAAAAGCTTAAACCCCAAACTTAATATGTATGAGAAGGGAGATATCTGCGTTAAAGTCACCCCCCTGGGCCCACCTATATGCTGGCTCTGGAAGGGGTAAACTCACAAAGAACTTCTGCTCTGAGTAATGTTTAAATGTTTCTTGTAAAGGCCTGTAAAATAATTCTATTTACTAATGTGATTGGTTCTCTTGAACTCTAAAAGCCTATTCTAGGATTCTAAAGCTCTGCACTCTAATCCCTCTCTGGAAAGAACAAAAAAAAACATATTCTTCTTACACAGAACCTATACAAATTTACAGCACAATATAGCTGTTTACTACAGGAACTATGGAGGTTTCATTTTTGAGTTCTTTTTCTAGGTATCCCAGGCACTCCAAAATTCAAAATCCAAACTCCAAATTGTTTCTTTTTAACAATTTTCTCTATTGCAAATTGTGATAGCTTTTCTTCCTTTACAATATATACATTTCTAACTTTTATTTTTTCATCTATTTCATTAGTTAGAACTCACAAGATCCAAGTGTGCTTTCTCTGCAATCTATCTGGCATTGAAGAAACCACTAAACCAAGGAGATTTCCAGCACTTACACATTAAAAATCATCAACCTCAAAAAGGTCCTCAGTGATGTCCAACACCACAATATCCTGGCTTTTCTCGGCCTCTGGCCATTTTCTCCCTCTCCCTAGTTAATAATCCGTGTTTCCAGCTGAGATCTCTTTTCTGAACTTTATACCTGAATATCCAACTACTGCACAATTCCATTTGGTTGTCTCACAGATACTCAAAATTTGCATGCCCCAAATTGAACTCATCCTCTTGCCTCTTCCTTAGTGCTCTGCCTCCATGGTAAGGATCTCAGGTGGCCACTCGACTCTTCTTCCCTTGGCCCTAACACAGTGATCAGGTCCTAATGACTATCTCACACATATCTCAATTTTGTCTACATTTCCCCATCACCACGGACACTGGCCTGGTCTAGGTCGCAGTCATTTCTCATGCACATTACAACAGAAGCCTTCAAAACTGATTTCCCAACCTCCAGGCTTGACTCTATCATAGCACTTCTCCACCCTGCAGCCTTCACACATGCTCTTCTCTCCTCCTCCGTAGCCCCCTCTCCTACTGCATCCCTTCAGCATCAGTAAAATGCTGACACTGGGTGTTTCACTGCTGTGTTCCCAGAGGAAAATGACTCTATCACTCATACCAGTACAATACCTGGGACACATGAGAATGCCGTATTTTAAATTGGACCCCTTGTCTTGGTTCTAATTTGTATGGGAAGGTCTCTAGGATTCAATGTTAAATTTGACTCTTTTGAGATATTACCATGTTAATCACAAGATAGTGTTCTTTATGATGTCAAAGTCCCAGTTTACTGAAGTTTTTACTCATAAATGGATGCTGGCTTTATTTTAAATATCTAATAGGCAGACACTGAGATAAACCAATAGATTTTTCACACATAAATTACAGATTTTCTAATACTAACCTGTCTACCCAGGTTATAGACTCTACCAGTTATTTTAACATACTACTGAAAACCACTTGCTAGTATTCTAATTAGTACTATTATATCCACATTAACAAGACAGATTGTTTTGTAGTGTTCTTTTCCTTGGTTATATCTTGTCATCTGGGTCTTCCTACTACATAGTCATGGGCTAAGCTTTCCTTCTCCAGTGTTTTATAACAGTTTAAAGTTGTTTTTTGTTTTTTTTTTTGGAGATAGTAAAAGTTCAACCTTTTCTCTTTTTTCCATAGTTACTGGCCTATTCCTAGTTTTCTATTTCTTGTGTGACATTTGTAAATTTCGTTGGTCCTAGAAATGAACCAACCCATCATATACAAGTTGTTAATTTTTAAAATAAAATATGTCCTTATATCATTTTATAACTTAAATCTTTCATTCCTCTAATATACTTTTGCATACCTCATGTTATATACATTTATTTTGATCTGCCATTTTTTTAAGTTGCATGATTTTTCAAAGAGAAAAGTCTTGCATTTATTTACAAATATAGTTGTATTACTCTAGTTCTGTTTCAATTTCATTAGTTTATATTTAAATCTTTTTTTCTGCTTTTCTTATACTCCACAATTTCTAAAGCCAAATGCTCAAATAACACTTATCTATAGTTATCATTTATTTGGCATTTACTTTAGACCCAGTTCTAAGTGTTTAATATGTATTATCTCAGTAACTCAAGATAAACATAACTCTTCTTATTTTATAAATAAAGACATAGAGCTTAGAATGAGTAACTTTGACCCATAACAAACTTGAGGGAGCTAATAATTGACCCCAAATTAGTCAAGTTCCATAATGCCCTGCTTAATTATCATTATATAAGATCACATTTTATCTCTGGATATAGAATTGGTTACAACCTGTACAGTTTCAGTTACAGCAATCTTGATGTCATTTTTCTAGAGAAAGTGTGGGTACAGTTTTGCTCTTTTGACCCCAAAATGAGTAAATTTAACTGTCCAAGGTTTTAAAAAATTACCTTGACTTACTAATGTACAGTTTTACAGAATAATGATCAGATAAAAGAGCCTGTGTAATCTCTAGTTTGGGGAAATTTATTAAGATTTTCCTTGTGCATAACCAATATACCCGGAAGTAAACTTATGTGCCGGGTTGCTTCAGCTTTTCACAGGTCATCTTGGCCAAACTCTGAGCCATTATGAAGACTTGGCTGATAGTCTGCACAAGCACAAAATCTGAATTCAAGGAGATAATCCTACTTTTTTCATTGTCAACTCCTTGCTTACCTTCCAGATCTCTTATACTCTTTTTTGTAGGACCTTTCCAGAGATGGTGATCTTCGGTTGTCCCGGTGCCTGTGTCTCTCCCGTTCCCGCTCTCTTAAAGGAATTAATACACAGAGCTGTTTTCAACAGAAAAACTCAAAAACACCATCTCTTTGCTGAATTTATCTTCTAAATAAATGGACATCTAAGAATTTTTCAGGCACTATTCACTAAGGGACATTTTGATCATTCTTTAACTTATTAGAGGACACAGGAGCTTTTCTTTTTACAGAAGTTAGCCTAGAAAGTTACTGCTTTCTTTACAGAAAGAAGTCATACTTAAGGCTAAGCAATAAAGGAAATTGTATCATAATCTTCTCTCAAGATCAGTCAATCTTTGGTTGTTTAAAAATCCTATAGTGAAAATTCTAAAGGACTCTCCCGCCTATAGAAAATGTTACAGGACTCTGCTCACCCATCAAATAGATGCAGAGTAAAACCTTTATAGTAAAGATTAGGACAAGGTTCTAAAATGAAAGCTCAGAACACTTATGGATTACAGGTCTAAATTGTAGTTCCAGCTATAATAACCTGCCAAGAGACCATGACTTTAGTGCTATTTTCATCTGGAAAAAAAACTAAATGGAGACACTGTGTTTGCTCAATGTAAAAATAGAATGAGAGATTTTAAAAACTTCCCAAAGTAAAACTGGAATATAATAATAATAGCAACTAAGTCTATTTAATAAGTACAGTAAAGATCTGGAACAAAAATCCAAATGTCTGTGTGTTCGAATCAGAAATACAAATGTAAGGGAAGTCACCAGCCAATCTTAGAAGAAAAAAAAAATGCTTTACTGGCTGAATATCCATTATCCAACATCCTGGAACTAGAAGTATTTCAGATTTGGGCATTATTCTGATTTTGAAATATTTGCATAAACTTCACCAGTTGGAAATTCCTAATTTGAAAATCCAAAATCTGAAATGCTCTAAAATTCTGAACATTTTCGAGTATCATGTAGGCACTCAAAAAGTTTGGGATTTTAAAGCATTTTGGATTTGGATTTTCAGATCTGGCATCAGCAAAAGGACTACAAAATGTCTGAACTCAAAAATATCTACCAATCTATTGCCAAATTTAAAAAAAAAAAAGAAACTGTTAATACACTGAAATCAAAACATAAAACTGAGAGACCAGTGATTGCTTAGAAATTTGGACAAAATTAATCTTCTCACTTAAAGATTCCCATTCTTAAGATTCCTTTGAACAATATGCTTTTGACATATTTTGACACAACCTTCAGGTACACATTAGCCATCCAAATAAAACAAACAGAGCTTAGAATTCTACATTCTTCATCTGAAATGTTTCTAAAATCATAATTTACATTTAAGTAATAAATCTCAATTGTGAAAATTAATGAATGGTGCCACATATCAAAGTTACCATGTAATTTATAATGACATGGCTGCTGAAAAGGATAATTGCTTTTATTTCCAAATAAAATCTGTAAGTAGAGGACATCTCTGAGTTTTGTTTGTTTTTAACATTTAGCCAAGAGAACTGTGCATTTAAGAATAATACTTCTGATGATGATTGCTACCTCTAAGTGTGTAGGAAATGAAAAGACAATTTGGATATAAATCACACTAGTGATACTCTGAGTACATTCAAAGTAAAAAAAAAAAAAAAAAAAACCTATTTTTGTGTTACTTTTCCCAAGATTCTTCCTTGCTGCAAACTTCAACATCTTCCTGTGGTACATCATGGTAGCTTTCTGATGGCTACATATTTACTGCCACCAGGACTGCCATGGGAACTATTGTGTGGTAGCTCTATTCAAATAGGAGAACAAAGCCCACTATAGGCTTCCTCACCATGCTGCAGAACAGTGAGCTGGGTTTCTCTTCCCATGTCCAAGAGGAACCTTGATCTTTTATAGTAAGTAACAAATACATATACCCACTTCTTTACAAGCCTTTTCTAGAAACAGTTTTCCCTAAAACAATCTTGCAGCTGTTATTGGACCATATTTAGAGGAGGGGGAAAAAGAAGAAAGGAATGTGTAAAAGGACAGAATTACTTACAGCAAGAAGCAAGTGGAGAGCCGGGCGTGGTGGTGCACGCTTGTAATCCCAGCATTTGGGAGGCTGAGACCGGAGGATCCGGGTTCGAGGCCAGCCTCAGCTACCTAGTGAGGCACTCCGCAACTTAGTGAGACTCGGTTTCAAAATAAAGAATAAAAAATAGGGCTGGGGGTATAGCTCGGAGGTAGAATGCCCCTGAGTTCAATCCCCCGTACCAAAAAAAAAAAAAAAAAAGAAGCAAGTGGAGGAGCCAGAAGACAGACTATATAAAATTTGCATAAACTTAAAACAATCTAATGTATACATGTATGAAGTTTCAGTTTTTCCCAATATAATTCAGAAGTTATATTAAGACTTCCCGTGCCCCAGGTTTGTTTCACAGAAACATTCTATATAAGACAGATAACTGACACTCCACCTAATATCCCAAAGGGAGCCAATTATAATATGATCATTCCACCAAGGCAGCTCCAGGGCAAATGCACTAAGCCCATTATAAAACAACTCCAATATAATTATAGACCATTTGAGAAAGATGGAGATCCTTCACAGTAAAAGAGTGTGGCTCAGGATAGAGATTAGAGGTAATTCCTGTGGCACTTGATTGCACTTACTGGTAGAGATCCTCAGTTTACACACTTAACTGGAAGTCTAAGCCTCACTGGAGGAATTATAGATTTATACAGAGCCCTGACAAATCCTCTAGTTACAACATTCCAAAATAGAGGGGAAAATGCTATCTAGAATGTTTGCAGCAAAATGTTTTCCCAGAGACAAGGTTATTAACAATCACCTTAATGACTAAAGAAAACTATTTACAAACTCTTTCCAGTTTAGATTTTCATAATAAAACTTTCGCAGGCCTCTATCACTAGTCCTCCACAGAATAATAAAGAATAAAATTGACCAGAAACAGTAGTTAATACTGAAAAGGATTTTTAAAAGTCTACCGACTCTTACTTCTACCGACTCTTACTTGGTCTTGGCCCCCTGGAGACCAGACTGTTCTCTCTACAGGAACCATGCTCCCTTGTGCCCTCCACTGGCCATCAGGGAGCAGCACAGCACATTTCCCTTCCAAGTTGGCTGAGCACCAGTCCCTCTTTAGGGCAGAGAATGTGACCACTACCCTTAC
This sequence comes from Graphiurus murinus, assembly GCA_004027655.1. Lineage (NCBI taxonomy): Eukaryota > Metazoa > Chordata > Mammalia > Rodentia > Gliridae > Graphiurus > Graphiurus murinus. The sequence goes on from PVLC010013738.1 coordinate 23,263, forward strand.
CCTTCACTGACAAAACATTCCATCAGAATCAAATCCACAGATCCATCAGGAAAATATGGAAACCAAGACGTGAACAGATTCCTGTAATCAGCTATGAGTCAACAACAGGAACCAAGACCAGCCTTCTATAAACCCGAGTAAAGAGACTGGACTGGGGAGCGCAAGCACAGAGGCCCAAGAGACAATGAAGTAACGGAAACACAATACAGGAGAAAGGAAGCACTGTTACTAGCTTGACAACTGAAGACTTCAAATCTTCTCGGACACAGAGTCCACTAAAGGCCCAAATAAGTATTGGTACAATTGTTAGGGGCCTTTTTATTTTTCCATGTAACGAGTGGTTCTTACCATTTTGATGTAACAAACTCATACCCAACTATTTGTAAATCTGCCATAGCTTCTGATAGAAATACATAATCATAAAACCTTGCATGTAACTTTCTAGAAGCCCATCTAAGAATTCCAGTTTTAAGAATGCCTGCCTGACATATTCTCTTGTATTTATAGAAGTTTGGTTTTTGAGGGGAAATGGTGGTGCACGTCTGTAATCCCGGTACTTGGGAGGCTGAGACAGGAGGATCACAGATTTGCAGCCAGCCTTCGCAGCCTAGTGAGACCCTCCACAACTTAGTGAGACCCTGTTTCAAAATAAAAAATAAAACAGTGCAGTACAATGCCCCTACCTCTACTGAGAGGCAGAATGCCCCTGAGTTCAACCCCCAGAACCAAAAAAAAAAAAGAATTTGGCTTTTGAAAAAAAGAAACATAAATGTAGAATGGAACATTAATTTTTAAATACATCTTTCTTCAGTATGAATATACTGCAGTGCAAAATCAGGCTAAAAGATATTCTGACAACTGTAACTTTGATAACATGTAACTAAACTTCATTTTATAAAGAAACAAAGCAAAAAGGCAATAATGTATGATAAACTTCACTTAACCTAAAAATCAGAAAACAAGCTCTGCTTGTGAACTAGTTGGATTCTTAATGGTAACATGCATGTCACCAATTTCAAAGAACCTCAAATACAAGCTGATACGATGATCATACTGAACATAATTAAATCTCTGGTAACACAAAAACAGTGTAAGATCTTCCATGTCACAGGATCATCAGGAAAATGTCAACTGTATTATGCAGAGAAGGCTTATGTTTACTGAAATGAATCTACATTGGTGACTCTGGAATGTTTTTCAAAAGCGTTTTCTTAAACATCAATTTATTTGTCAATTGCGTCCTTCTCCTAAGAGTCCAAAATGTGCTTTCTTTCCTTTTACAAATCAAAATGCACAAATATTTTGTTTGGCTTGTAGATAAACGGAAATATAGACTGCGACAGTGCCTCTGCAGTTTAGCAAAGAATGCTACACACAGCTTTACCTGCCCCGCTCGTAGCTGCGGTGCCGGGAAGGTGATCTTCCCCTGTCATAATCTGACCGGTAGCGACTGTCAGGTCTCCTTCTGTCAGGGCTGCGGCCTCGCTCCCGACGATCCAGGGACCGATGCCTCTCACCTCGCCCGTGACTGTGATCTCGGTGCCTATGATCATCATAGTGCTTGAGCCTCTCTGGGGACCTTCTCTCACTGGGAGTCTTTGGGAGTGGGTATGGAGGCAGATGCCTAAAATGAGGGCTACTGCTGTTATTAGCACTGGGCGGGAAAGAACTGGGATTGTTCTGGAAATTATTAAAATTGGGAGGTGGAAAATTGTGGTGTGAGTATCCCGGAGGGTACTGATAATTAACTTGCTGTGGCATGACAGGAGGGGGTGGCGGGTGGGGCATGGAAGGAGGGGGCATCATGTAGGGGAAAGTGCCTTGTCCGGGAGGCGCCCCGGGGACGGAGGAGTTATTAGCACAGGGCATCGGCGGGGGCATGGGTGGAAAACAGGGAGGCACTGGGAAGGGGTGCCTCATCTGGTGGTTGGGGTAAGGGGGCCTGACTGGACAGGGGGGGAGAGGGCCTTGTGCTGACGGAGGCATGGGTGGAGGGAAAGGTACAAAATCCGGTCGTGGAGGCAAGAAATTGGGTGCTGGAGAGTTCGAAAACGTGGTGGAAGGGGCACTTGGAGGTTCATATTGATATTGCACAGGAGGCTGCTGAGGGTGGAGCAGTCGCAGATTTTGGGGCCTGAAGGCTGGTGCTGAGGGTCTGGCTCCATGTCCTCCTCGTCCTCGGGGACACCCTCGTCCTGGGTGGAACGACATTCTATGACTTTGTTGGGAAAAAAGAAAAAGAGAAAAGTTAAAAACAACAATAAAAACAAACTCTCACTATGTAAACAGAGTTTCCTAAATGCCTGGCCATCTTAATGAGTACCTAACAGAACCCTTAGTCAGACTTCTAGAATATTCTATCCATCTACTACTGAGTTGTCTCTAGAATCTGAAACTCTTTATGGTCAATAAATTCCTCTTTCCCTGTCTTAGCCACTGAACCCACTATGGCGGTCAATCCCTGAACCTTGTCATTCATTCCTTAAAGCTGCTCCACCTCCAAAATGACAACTTCAATATCCCATTGTTCAACCACCTGCTATCATGTCCTTGCTCAGATTCCCCTCTGGTCTTGACCTCAGGGTGTTGCTCCATCCACACACTCATTTCTCCATCTGCCCCAGCATCTTCCTGCCTCCCCACTCAGCACAGCCTTCATGGCCCAGCATCTCAATAACTCATTTTTTTAATAACCTACACTCTGACCCACTCTACTTCAGTCACAAAAACCTAGCAATATCCCAGCCTTAGAATGACCCAATAATTAATTTTCTATAAACTAATTGGTAAGCAGTACTGTTGAAAAATACTCGACTAGGCAGACTGTGCCCATATAATTTCAGGTTTTGCCACATCTCTAGCATGCTTGAGCAACCAGTTAACTCTCCTGTTCATCATGACTACCACAAACCTTCTAAGGGCATGCTTCCTGACACCCAGATCCCACTTCACAGTCATTTTCAAACACAACCACTAAAACCATCAGAAAAGATTCCTGCATCTTGTTCTACCAAGTCTCCCAATTCTCTTCTCTTACCTTGCCAACTGCACTGGATCTCATTCCCAAATAACTACTTAGGATTACCACCCATTCTCTGCAATCTTCTACCTCTGCCTGCTACCAGACCCTTCATATCAGCATGTGAAAATATTCAAGTCCATTCCAACATAAAACAGTTTCCTTGGCCTCTAGGTCTCCCTCCACTTTGTCCTCTTCACAACCAAACGACCTGAACAAGTTACGATGGACTGAATGTTTGTGTCCCCCCAAAAAAAATTCATATGTTGAACTCTTAATCCCCAATGTGATGCCACATGAAGGTAGGAGCCCTGGGAGGTAATTAGGGTTATAGTAAGTCATGAGGGTGCTTTCACAATGAGATTAGAAAGATGGAGAGACGTGGGACTCCTCTCTGTCAGATGAGAATACAGTAAAGGCAGCCACCTACAAGCCAGGTAAAGGGCACTCACCACCGAAGAGAATCCAACATGTTGGCATCCTGAGCTCGACTTCTAGGCTCCAGAACTGTGAGAAATGTTTTTCTTAAGCCACTCTGTCTATGGTATTTTGTAATAGTAGCCCAAGCTAACTTAGTCATCCCTTCATGAACACCAAAATCCAAGGATGCTCAATTCCCTTACATAAAACGCTATAATATTTGCACATAACCTATGCACATTCTGCCTTATACTTTAAATCACCTCCAGGGCTAGGGCTATAGCTCAGTGGTAGAACATATGATGTGTGAAAGCCTGGGTCCAATTCCCAATACACACCCAAAAATGACACCTAATACAACATAAATAATCGTTCTACTACATTGTTTAGGAAACAATGACAAGGAAAAATGTCTGTGTTGCATACCGATGCAACCATCCCAGGCCTACCTATGCAGTGCATGAACAAGATGCAATGTTCACACAAGGACTGGAGAGAGACCGTAGATCTGTGAAGTAGTATCTAGCAGGTATCCCTACACATCAGTATTGAATTTAGCACAGTGCTCAGCATATGGCAAATTAAAGTTTTACTTTTAGGAACTTTCTTTTTTTTTTTTTTTTTTTTTTTGCAGTACTAGGGATTGAACTCAGGGGCATTCTACCTCTGAGCTATACCCCTAGCCCTATTTTTTATTCTTTATTTTGAAACCGAGTCTCACTAAGTTGCGGAGTGCCTCACTAGGTAACTGAGGCTGGCCGCGAACCCGGATCCTCCTGTCTCAGCCTCCCAAATGCTGGGATTACAAGCGTGCGCCACCACGTCCGGCTTACTTTTAGGAACTTTCTGACATTTTTCCCCCCCAAGTATTTTCAACCTGTGCTTAGTTGAACTGTGAGCGCAAAAGACCTGGATATATATACTATATGCACTTTTGACACATTCTAATCTGGCTTCAGCTTCTGCCACCATTTCAGTAAGTAAGAAGACCAGTACCCACCCTGTCTGGAAAATCAATAGCCATTTCAATCAAGGCTGGGCAGTATTCAGTCCATGACTGCCTCCCTCGTGGAGTTTTCCTTCTCTTCCCGACACAACTCCCTCACTGTATCCTTCCTACCTCTCCAGCTGTTCCTCATAGGAGTGTCCTGTGCCAGCTCCTACTCTGCTAGAAGACTTCAGTCCCTTGGAATTCTTCAGAGGTCCAGCCTGAGCACTGTGCTCGCTTTCTTGCAAGGTGATCCTACCCACCTGCATTGCTTCCGTTACCACCCATCTCTTGGTAGCTCCCACAGTTACATCTCTAGCCACCAACTTCTGAGCTCTAGACTCATGCTGTCAATTGCCAACTCCACCTCTCCTTGAATCGACACTGACTCTACAAACTCATTTCAACATACCCTAAAAGGAATTAATGATGCTCCTCTCCAAGACAACACTTGCTTCTTTGTTAGTGTTGCCCATCTTAATAAAGGATACCATTTATTGGTCCTCAAAACCAATATACCAAGGAATTATCTGACAACTTTTTCTCTTTCACCCCTTTTAGTTAAAAAACTACTTTTAAAATTCATACTATTGAGCCAGGCATGGTGGTGCACTCTTGTAATCCCAGCATTTGGGAGGCTGAGACCGGAGGATCTAGGTTCTCGGCTAGCTTCAGCTACCTAGTGAGGCACTCCGCAACTTAGTGAGACCCTGTTTCAAAATAAAGAATAAAAAATAGGGCTGGGGGTGTAGCTTGGAGGTAGAATGCCCCGGAGTTCAATCCCCAGCACCAAAAAAAAAAAAATTCATACTACTGATGTATTAACTGTAACTTAACAGAAAATATTTTTTAGATAAATAAAAATTCCTATCATTTTTGTTCATGAGTACTTCCTGAATTTATCCACTTCACACCATCATCTCTTTGCCTGGCTATTCTAATAACAGCCTTGCTGGCCTTTAAACAGCCACCATCACCACCTTCATTAGGTTGCCTACTCTCGTGACACTGGGCTGCTTGTTTGCAGGTATTCAATAATCACAATGTGGCTCGGGACTGGGAAGGATTGCTTGGAATGCGGCTGGTGGGTGCCGTGGGTGCCTGAGCGACAGAAACAGCGCAGCTCGGGGCCGTGGGTGGCGGCGCGAAGGAGGCCTGGCTGAGACGGGGCCCTGTTGCTAGGTGTGCGGCCGGAAGGCTCTGAAGGGACTGACATCAACTCCCTGTGCCACTCCCACAACGAGTGGGTAGTGGCCGTGGCCGATGACTTCTGCAAAGTGCATCTCTTTCGGTACCCGTGTGCGTGCACCAAGATTACGTCTATTTTGAGAACTCCTCCAGCAATCCTTACCTGGTTAGATGGATTGAGGAGCTCAACAAGACTGCAAATGGAAATGTAGAAGAAAAGGTTGTCTGTCTTTTCCAGCGAAGAGACATTTCTAGTAGCCTCAACAGCCTGGCTGATAGTAATGCCAGAGAGTTTGAGGAGGAATCAAAGCAGCCAGGTGTGTCAGAACAGCAGCAACATCAGCTAAAGCATCGGGAGCTCTTTCTTTCTCGTCAAATTGAATCATTACTGGCCACCCACATAAGGGGGAAATGCAGTGTGAATGAGACAGATATCTTGAGCCAGTACCTGGAAAAGGAGGACTGCTTTTTCTACTCACTGGTATTTGACCCTGTGCAGGAGACACTTCTGGCTGATCAAGGGGAGATCAGAGTTGGTTGCAAACACCAAGCTGAGATCCCGGATCCTCTGGCAGAGGGAGAACTGGATAATCGGAACCAGCAGAAGATGGAGATGAAGGTCTGGGATCCAGACAACTCTCTCACAGACCTGCAGATTGATCAGTTTCTCATGGTGGCCCGAGCCATGGGGACCTTTGCAAAAGCCCTAGATTGCAGCAGATCCATTCGGCAGCCAAGCCTGCACATGAGTGCAGCTGCCGCCTCCCGAGACATCACCCTGTTCCATGCCATGGAGAGGAACGGCTATGACCTAGCTAAAGCCAAGTCGACCCTGGTACCCCAGGGGGGCCCAGTGATGTGTTGGGATGAGATGGAGGAATGGTTTGCCTCTGAGGCCATGCTATTTGAGGAGGCCCTAGAGAAGTATGGGAAGGATTTCAATGATATTCGCCAACATTTCCTACCATGGAAGTCACTTGCCAGCATAGTCCAATTTTATTACATGTGGAAAACCACAGACCGGTATATTCAATAGAAAAGACTGAAAGCTGTTGAAGCAGATAGCAAACTAAAACAGGTCTACATCCCCACTTACACTAAGCCAAACCCTAATCAGATAATTTTTGTGAGTTCAAAACCTGGCATGAACGGGGCTGGATTCCAGAAAGGCCTGACTTGTGAGGGCTGCCACACCACACAGTCTGCCCAGTGGTATGCTTGGGGCCCACCCAACATGCAGTGCCACCTTTGTGATTCCTATTGGATCTACTGGAAGAAGTATGGGGGACTGAAGACCCCAAACCAGCTAGAGGGAGCTGCTCGAGCCCATACATGACCAGCGCCAACCGGGCCAAACTGCTGGCTAAAAACAGACAGACTTTCCTGCTCCAGACAACAAAGCTAACCCATCTTGCCAGGTGAATATGCAGGGACCTGTTACAACCGAGGAGGGCTGCCCAGCAACCCTATGCCCCGATCAATGCCAATGCCATCAAGGCGGAGTGCTCCATTCGACTTCCTAAGGCTGCCAAGACTCCACTGAAGATTCACCCTCTGGTGCGGCTGCCCCTGGCAACTATCATCAAAGATCTGGTGGCCCAGACACCTCTGAAACCAAAACACCTCGGGGCACCAAGACACCAATCAACAGAAACCAGCTGAATCAGAATCAGGGCCTGGGAGGCATCATGGTGAAACGGGCCTATGAGACTACATCAGGGGCAGGGGTCCCCTTCTCTGCCAATGGAAGGCCTCTGGCCTCAGGGATTCGTTCAAGTTCACAGCCAGCAGCCAAACATCAGAAACTTAATCCAGCTGACGCTCCCAATCCTGTGGTGTTTGTGGCCACAAAAGATACCAGGGCCCTACGCAAAGCTCTAACCCACCTGGAGATGCGGCGAGCTGCCCGCAGGCCCAACTTGCCCCTGAAGGTGAAGCCAACGCTGATTGCAGTGCGGCTCCCGGTCCCTCTCCCCGCACCCTCACATCCTTCCAGCACCAATGAGCCCATTGTCTTGGAGGACTGAGCATCTGTGGGGAAGGAGGGTGGGCTGAGAAATGGGGGTGGGTTCCCAGGGACCCAAACTTCCCCCTTTCTTAGAAGGGAGTGAGGACTGAAGGAGCACTGGAGCCAGTGGGTGTGTGTCCCTGGAGGGGTTGGGCGCCCTCTGGTGTCCTGTTCCCTTCTGCTTCTCCATGCTTGTGATGGAGTGCAGCCTGCTGGAACTTGGCCCATGTGGGTTCCTAGCGTGTTTTGGGAGATAGGACCTATAATTGTCTTGGACAGTTTGGGGTGGGAGGGTTTTATAATTTTTTAAAAATTTTGCCTCCCTTTGTGAAAGGGGATGGGGGAGGGGAAGAGGAAACAGATGTCAGGTGGTGAAACCTGGTTGGGGGAGGGGGCGTGTACTGCCATGTCTATCTTTTTTTTCCTAATTGGGGGTTTCTCTTCCTGTCCGGTGTTCGGACTTTGCTAATTGGAGTTTGAGGTCCCTAAGCTGGCATCAACCCCAGTCCATGCTCACTCTTTCTTCTCTCCCCCTTCCCCTCTGCCTTTTGTACGCCAATTCTCAGAAATAAAGATCTTTTGTCCAAAATCGCAATGTACCAACTAATTATATAATTTCACTTTTAATGTCTACCTGCACCTCAAAAAGACAAGCTTCATCAAGGTCAGCCTCTGGGAAGTTTCATTAACTGCTCTAGTCTATACATGAAACCCCAGGTACCCACTATTAAAGAATGAACACATTTTCTGATCTTCCAATATATCTGAAGCCTTTCTATCCTCTATGGCCCAAAACCTGGTTCTTCTCTGTTCTCCCATATGACTGCCATTCCTCTCATGCCACTCACCATGTATTGCCTTGCATCATGATGGACTATCTGGATCGGTCACATCTTCCATAGAGAATATGAGTTCTAAAGCACAGAAAGAATAAAACATATATATATAAACAGGTTTTCCAAACAACCAATGCTGTATTCCCACAATTTTTTTTTTTTTTTTTGGTAGTACTGGGGATTGAACTCAGGGACATTCAACCTCCAAGCTACACTCCCAGTCCTATTTTTTATTCTTTATTTTGAAACAGGGTCTCACTAAGTTGCGGACAGCCTCACTAATTAGCTGAGGCTGGCCACGAACCCGGATCCTCCTGTCTCAGCCTCTCAAATATTGGGATTACAAGCGTGCGCCACCATGCCTGGCATCCACAATTATTTTAATACTGATTTTACATTCTCCAATGCACTTAACCTACCAACAAAATTAAGAGCATGTTGAACTGCAGTAAAGTTTCCAACTAAATTTGTGTGTGTGTGTGTGTGTGTGTGTGTGTGCGTGTGAGGGTACTAGGGATCGAATCCAGGGCACTGCACATACTAGGCAAGCACTCTACAACTTGAGCTACATCCCCAGCCTGAATTTTATTTTATTTTGAGTCAGGGTCTCTCTAAGTTACCCAGGCTGACCTCAAACTTCCAATTCTCCTGACTCAGCCTCCCAAGTAGCTGGGACTATAGGTATGTACCACCACGCCCAGCTTCCATCTAATTTTTTTTTTCTTTTGAAACTGGGGATTGAACCCAGAGGCATTCTACCTTTGAGCCACATCCCCAAAACTTATTTTATTTATTTATTTTTTTTTTTTGAAACAGAGTCTTGTTAAGTTGCTGAGACTGGCCTCAAACCTGCAATCCTCCTATCTCAGCCTTCCAAGTACTCGGATCACAAGTGTGAGCCACCATGCCTGGCTTTCCATCTAAATTTTAAAACATCCTTACTTGTCCTGCTGACTCAAACTGTCAGCAGCTAAAAAGACTAAAAACATAGGCATATACCATCTCTAATTTCCTAAAACATGGGGGAGAAAAATCATTTCCTCTCTCTTCACGTAAAACTTCCCTTCATCAAAAAATAAGGCGGGCATACATCAAACACAAAAAATCAGTGAGCCCAGCATTCAAATTCAACCATAGTCATGTTAACACAACAGATTCCTTATTTTCATTCTCAGCTCTTCTCATAGAAGAACACTGTGAACATAACTACCTTTCCAAATACTTGAACTTCAGCAAAATGCTTGTGTTTGTGTGTGTGTGTGTGTGTGTGTGTGTGCACGAGCGCACGTGGGCGTGCAACCGTGTGTGTTTTACTGGGGATTGAATTCAGGGGCATTCTACCTCTGAGCTACACCTCCAGTCCTCGGCCCTATTTTATATTTTTAAATAGGGTCTCACTAAGTTGCTGAGGCTGGCTGCAAACCTGTGATCCTTCTGTCTTAGCCTCCAAAGTACTGAGAATACAGGCATGAGCCACCACACTTGGCTGCAAAATATTTTTAAAAAGAAAAAAAATTCAAATAAATAATATGTACAAAAAATTAATTTAGAACCATCTCTCCAAGGTCTTTCTAACTAATAGTTTATCAATAGATTTAAAGCAGACTTTCAAATGGCTCATGAAAACAATTTCAGATTATTGAGCTGTTTCAATCACTTTGTTTAATATATAGCAGGTAACAAATAATGTGATTAATAATTATTATTCATTCCAATATTGTCACAATAAATCTGGGGCTCACACAACTGACACTGCCATTATAGGCTTAGTACTGCCAATAAAATAAGAGTTCAAATTCAATGCTTGTTATTGAAGGATCTGTGAAATCTAAACCCAATGCCTCTTTCTGGACTTATCTTCTATTATCTTCCCCAAGAAGGCCCTACTACCCCCAGACTACCCTAGTTGATTCATAAACCATGAACTATCATTCAGCTTGTTCTCTGCTTTCCATTCTCTCTAAAACTTCTTATCCTATGAATTCATCCCATGAATTTCTATCCATCTACCAATCTCAAACACCAACCCCTCTGTGAAGTCTTTCCTGCTTCCCTTTAGGAAGTCATTCCATTCCTTCTAGACTTCCACTGTTATGTTTCATTGTTTGTACTTACTCTTTTACAACAGTTACCAGAGACTGGCTCATATTATAATCGTGTGTGCGCATGTCAAACTCCTCCACTAGATTATTAGCTCCTCGATGACATGGGTTGACTCATAGTCATCTCTGTATTCCTCACAGTCCCTGGCAAAGCAACCTGCACACAGTAGGTGGACAATAAATTTTACTCTCTCACCAATGGCATATGTTTCTATGTCACATTTCCCTTTCATAAATATCAATGGATTTGTATTACCAAAACCAGTTAGGGCTGGGTGTGGTGGCACACACCTGTAGTCCCAATACTTGGGAGGCTGGAAGATGACAGATTTGAGGACAGCCTCAGTAATGTAAGTAGGACTCTCATCCCCCCTAGTGAGACCCTGTTTAAAAAAAAAAAGAGGCTGTGGGTGTAGCTCTGAGGTAGAACGCCTCTGGGTTCAATCCCCAGAAGCACCAAAAAACAAAACAGCCAAAAAGCAGACCTTTTTACTGATTCATGCAACATTTAATGAGCCTGTACACTGTCCCACACCCTGTGGACTCAAAAGATAAGAAGGACACCCAGCCTGCAAGACTCATGGAATTCAGAACCCACATATAATGTTAAAAAAAAAAAAAATATATATATATATATACACACACACACACACACACACACACACACACACACACACACATACACAGCACTGGAGGAGAAGGAGGAGGAACAACGATGTGAGAAACACAAGGAAGAGGTATGTACAGGGTCTAGGCGAACACAAAGGAGAGTGCTGAAACTAGGAGCAACAGTCAGGGCCATTAACACTCCTGTGCAGTGTGTAACAACTGAACATCCACTACCAGATCCTCCTGGATGTTTCTACTGTTAGAAAAACTAAAAACACTGACCACAAAATTAACCTATAAAAGACCTAAGGGTGTGTTGTGGGTAACACACTTTAATTCAAAAAAGTCAAGGAATTCACTGCAACTAGGAAAGTACTTCTTTTCTGCACCCCTCCCAGGCTGCTGTTTGGAAGCAGAGAAACTGGAGAAGCTGTTTTGAACAGTCAATGTCCAAAAAAAAAAGTTAAGTAGTGTGATTACTTTTTTTTTTTTTTTTAGAACCCTCTCTTCTCCTACCCACCCCGAGTGGAATCTGCAACCCGGTCACCTAATCCTGCTGATTGGTAACTGCATTTTTACCTGTTTGCATCTCCCGCCAGACTGTGCGCCCCAGGAGGCAAGAGCCACGGGCTCACCGTGTCGCTCCCCTTGGGCACCCCGGGAGCCTCGGGCTGGACCACAGCGTGCACTCCACAAATCAATGAAAGGCATCATTTTTCACTTTATCGATCTGCAGGATCTGGGCCTAGGGTCGCTCTCTTGACCTCAGCAGCAGATCTGGAGAGGGGCTGCCGGACCCCAACTCCCAGGCGCCTTTCGTCCCAGCCCCAGACTCCAGCCTCGTGTAAATCCGGACACTCGGAAACACGCCCTCTTCCAATACCCGCGCGCTACCCCGTTTACTTACTAAAAGGGCCTCGAGGTCCGGTCAGAGCAAAGCCCGACAACTACTGCTGCCGCCAAGACAGTGGCGCCGCCCGCGCCTCCGGAACAGGAAACCGAGGGAATTAAAAAGCAAACGTGAGAAAGCTGGGCCAAGGGAGGGAAAACTCTACAGCACGCTGCGGCGCTTTGTGCTCGGTGATTGGCGCGTCAAAGAGAGCGATGGGCGTCTAGGCCAATCATCCACGTCAGGCTCTGTGGGGCACGCCCCCCGTCCTCTGCGTCCTCCAATCCGGAAGCGCAACCGGGTGAGCGCGCATTTCCGCTCTGAGCGGGCGGCGGAGCTGAGACTAGGGTGTTCCCGGGTCCTCGGCAGGTGCCTCAGGCTCACTGGGACACTGACGGTCGCGGGGACATGAGTGACCACACGGAAGAGCGCGCCCGCCTCCGGCGCTACCCCCAGCTCCCGGTGTGGGTGGTAGAGGACCATCAGGAGGTGAGCGGGCTGGTGTTGGGCCCTGAGGCAGAGTCGCCCCAAACCCTGAGAAGTCGGGATCCCAACCTGACGGGTCTGACTCCAGGCTCCCAGGGCCTTGGCCTGCGATTACCCGGGACTTGCACCCGTCTCCCCGCATCTCCATCACAGCCGCGCTGTTTAAGTGGAAGGCTTTATGCTAAGAACATGAGCTGTCATCTGTGAAATGGGGACAATAACTGTAGAACGCGCAGAGCGTTAGGAATATTACTGTGTTCGTGCTGTGGACACAGATCTTAACACTGCCCAGCATTTAGTAACACTAGAAGGTGCTTCCCTTTTTATGGCTTTGCAGCTTTACAGGAATAAAATTGCTTTGTGTGTCTGTGTGTGTGTGTCTGTGTGTGTGGTACTGGGGATTGAAACCAGGGGTTGTCTACCTCCAAGCTACACCCCGAGCCCCCCACCTTTTTTGGGGAGTGGATAGGGTCTCGCTAGGTTGCTCAGAGTCTTGCTAAATTGCTGAGGCTGGCCTCGAACCTGCAATCCTGTCTCATCCTCCCAAGTATGTGACATCACACTTGGCTCCAAACAAATTTCTTAATCCAAGAGCCTCCTTTGTTGGTTTGCAGAAATCTAGATTGACACACCATTTTTAGCCAGATGTGATGTTTAGTGAGACCCTGTTTCAAAATTAAAAGGGCTAGGTGTGTAGCTCACAGGTAGATTGCCTCTGGGTTCAATCCCCAGTAGCAAAAAATAATAAGTTGTTTAAAATTAACATTAATAAGCCAGGTAGCTTCTCTTTTTAAAAGAGGATGAGGGGCAGAGATTGTAGCTCAGTGGTAGAGTGCTTGCTTAACATGTGTGAGGCCCTGGGTTCAGTCACCAGTATGGCAAAAAGAAAGAAAAGGCACAAGGGATTTACTGATGGAGAAAGTTAAGAGGAAAGAAAGGTTATGTTTCTCCAGACTTCCACATAGTACCTTTGGACCTAAGAGAAGGCCAAAATATGGGCTAGGCAGTGCTTTCAAGTTCAGTCTTAACCCTAGAATTGTAGAGGAAGTAAGAGAAGAAAGCTTTACAGACTGCTTAACTCATCCCCATCATTCTAAAGGTACCAAAAAGACCCTGACACTAGCAATTTTTCTTGGGCCCTAGTTTTCTCACATTAGCTGTTGGGTCAAAACAGCTAATGTGAAGGCAGAGGGCAGCTAGAGATGCAAGTTAGAAAAAGTTAGAAGTTCTGAGGAAAAAATAAAACCTCATTTCATCATCTGAACAATCTACAATGAGCAAATTTTATATTTTCCCGCTTCTAAACAGCAGGGTGTGTTTCGAATTACGTGCAGTTATGTTTAACGTTTTTCAGTGTGCCCTTGAGTATGTACTCAAAATTTCAGTGTCAATTCTAAATATGTGCATGTGTCTTTTACAGGTTCTGCCTTTTATTTACCGGGCCATAGGCTCAAAACATCTTCCTGCCAATAATATAAGATTCTTACACTTTGACTCACATCCAGACCTCCTTATTCCTGTGAATATGCCAGCAGACACCGTGTTTGATAAGGAAACACTCTTTGGGTAACATATGATTTCTGTTAATGACTTTTATGTGTTTAAAATACAATTTGCTATAGATAATAAATAGTTAAAGGGGCGTGGGGGTGTGGCTCAGTGATAGAGCTCTTGGCTAGCATGCATGAAGCTCTGGGTTCTATCCTTAGCACTGCAAAAAAAAAAAAAGAAAAAGAAAGAAACCGATAAGGGAAAATAGACTTTGCTAAACTCATGGGTTTTGTTTTTGTTTTCTTTGCCGTTTTGATTTATTTAGAATAAGTGTTGACAAACTTTTTCTTAAGGAGCCAAATAGTAAATATTTTAGGTTTGTTAGCCATATGGTATATATAACAACCACTTTTCCCTGCCCTTGCAACCACAGATGGTGTGTAAACAAATGCAATAGCTGTGTTCCAATAAAACTTTATTTAGTAAAACAGCCCAGCCAGGGTTTTCAGAGGCTGAGAAAGGAGGATCCCAAGTTCCAGGCCAGCCTCAGCAATTTAATGAGAACCTCAGCAACTTAGCTATTTCAAAGTTTAAAAAAAGGGGGTGGGGAGGGGACTGTGAGTATAGCTCAGAGATAGACAGTCCCTGGGTATTATCCCCAGTACAAAAACAAACAAAGGAACAAAAAAGTAACCTTTAATTTAGAATATAGGATTTAGAAGTAGAAGAAATTTTAGAAGTGATCTGAGAAAGTTCTCCCTCTCACTGTTAGAAGTGTCTTATCTGAACACAGTTCAATAATTGTATAAGCAACACATCTTTGTTTTTTGGGGGGGAGGGTGGTACTGGGGATTGAACCCAGGGACATTCTACCTTTAAGCTATACCCCCAGCCTGGTTTTTTATTTCTTATTTGGAAACAGTATTGATATGTTGATAAGTCTCACCACTTGCTGAGGCTATCCTAGGACCTATGAGCCTCTTATCTCAGCCTCCCAAGTACTGGAATTACAAGCGTGCGCCACCATGCCTGGTTCACATCTTTAATATGTCTGTTCTTTCCAGCAGTAAGTCTTCCTACCTCTCAATTTGTTTATTTTCCGATCACAAATCCTGTTCATTTTCACTTATATGGAATCTTACAGAGAGAAGTATATTTGATAATTTGTACTCCATCCTTCAGAAAGGATCAGAGTTAATATATCTCTAAAGAATGACATACTGGCCAGGCATGGTGGCACACACTTGTAATCCTGGTACTTGAGAGGCTGAGACAGGAAAATCACAGGTTCGAGGACAGCCTTGGCAAGTAGTGAGACTCTCATCAGCCTAGCAAGACCCTGTTTCCAAAAAAGAATAAAATCGGGCTGCGGGTATAGCTCGAAGGTAGAGTGCCTCTGGGTTTAAAACAAAAAAAAAAAAGAATGACATACTGGCTTTTCTATAATACAGTTCCCTCTGGAATTTTGTCACCATCACTTTATGTATATAATTGTTAGATTAATTTAAGCCTACTACATTTTCTATAGCTGAAATTTTCTAAACCCCAAATCAGGGCAATGATTCTTTTTTTTTTTTTTTTTTTTTTTTTGCGGTACTAGGGCTTGAACTCAGGGGCATTCTACCTCCGAGCTATACCCCCCAGCCCTATTTTTTATTCTTTATTTTGAAACCGAGTCTCAGTAAGTTGCAGAGTGCCTCACTAGGTAGCTGAGGCTGGCCGCGAACCCGGATCCTCCTGTCTCAGCCTCCCAAATGCTGGGATTACAAGTGTGCGCCACCACGCCCGGCTGGCAATGATTCTTAAAGACGCGGTTAGTCTCAAGAATCTTTTACACTCTTAAAATTAAATCAAGTTTTTTGTTTTGTTTTGTTTTTTTTAATGTGGATTCTGTCTATATTTACTGTATTTGAAGTTTAAAGTGATACTTTTTTTTTTTTTTTCGGTACTGGGGATTGAACTCAGGGGCATTCTACCTCCGAGCTATACCTCCAGCCCTATTTTTTACTCTTTATTTTGAAACAGGGTCTCACTAAGTTGCGGAGTGCCTCACTAGGTAGCTGAGGCTGGCCCCAAACCCGGATCCTCCTGTCTCAGCCTCCCGAATGCTGGGATTACAAGTGGGTGCCACCACGCCCAGCTAAAGTGATACATTTTTAAATATTGATTACAAAATAATAAACTTATAAGCCTGGCTTGGTGGTGCACAACTATAATCCTAGTACTTGGAAAGCTGAGATTAGAGGATTGTAGATTCGAGGCCAGCCTCATCTATTTAGCAAGACCATGTTTCAAAAATTAAAAAAAGGGCTGAGAGTATAGATCAGAGGTAGAATGCCCCTGGGTTCAATCCCCAGTACCAAAAAAAGAAAGTAATAATAATAGTAACAAACTATTATGTGTTACCATAAACAAGATATATTTATAAAAAATAAATGTTTTCCAGAACAAAATATTTAGTGAGAAGAGTAACATTGTCTAAATTTTTGTAGAGCTCTTTAATATTTGCCTTTGTAGTAGACAGCTGGGTTCTCATATCTGCTTCTGCATTCAGTCTATTGCCATATGTTGTTTTGGTTGCAGAATATGATGAAAATACAAGCTTTCACAGGTATGTCAGTAGGAAGGAAATATTATTTCCACTGCCTTTTCAGATAATTATAAATATTCTTTGATACTATGTAAAAATTTGGCAAGTGGTAGTTGCTTAGAGCTTAGTTGGAATGTAGAATCCAGCAATTCAGGCTCAAGTCTAAATAACCATAGTTTATTGATCACTCCTTTGAAGAAAAATGGTGCTTAGCCCCAATTCAATCAGGTATTCCATAGAGTGACCATTGTACTTCAAAGTAAATAGCAGAAATGTTTTCTGTGCACTTCTCTTGTTCCCACACAGAATATTTAAAAGTATATACTCAGGAACTCTCAGGATCAAGATATAATAAAGTCAAGAGCCTTGTTAAGTGAAACAAGCTTGCTTTTTTTTTTTTTTTTTTTTTGCCAGTGCTTCATAGTGAAGAATACAATGACTACTAGTAGAATTTGGTGCTATTGCCTTGAATAATGTTAGGTCATCAACCCACCAAGGTTTGTGCAAATGTCAACACAATGAAAAAGGAAAAGAATACCTTGTGGGTTTTTTGTTTTGTTTTGTGGTACTGGCGATTGAACCCTGGGCCTTTCTACCTCTGAGCTACACCCCAGCCCTTTTTATTTTTTTAATTTTAAAATAAGGTCTTGCTAGGATGCTAAGAGTATCCCTAAGTTGCTGAGGCTGTCCTTAAACCTGTGATCCTCCTATCTCAGCCTCCTAAGTACTGGGATTACAGAGATGCACCACGATGCCTAGCTACTTTAGTATTTTTATGAAAATAGTTTTGACCGCCGGGCGTGGCGGCGCACGCTTGTAATCCCAGCATTCGGGAGGCTGAGACCGGAGGATCCGGGTTCGCGGCCAGCCTCAGCTACCTAGTGAGGCACTCCGCAACTTAGTGAGACCCGGTTTCAAAATAAAGAATAAAAACTAGGGCTGGGGGTATAGCTCGGAGGTAGAATGCCCCTGAGTTCAATCCCCAGTACCGCAAAAAAAAAAAAAAAAAA
>PVLC010013739.1:16233-41320 GCA_004027655.1 Graphiurus murinus
CCCCCCCCCCCCCCCCGCAGCGGGGCTCTGCAGCCCAAGCAAGATAGCCTGGGTCTTTCCCATGCTCACACCTTTGCTTGTGCTCTGTCCAGTGCATGCGTGTGTGTGCATGCGTGTGCATGTGTGTGTATGTGCATGTGCCCAAGGCCACCTGGCCCGCAGCCCTCCCCTGCACAGTACCGTCCCCCAAGGGGTTCACCTGGCCTCTCCCCTCAGCTGTGCCAACCCCTGCCCTGCGCCGCTGACACTCACCTTCCAGGCAGGAGGAGAACTGCAGCAGCTTGTCAGTCCTGCAAGGACGGCACAGGGAGGGGCTGTGGCTTGGGGAGTTCAAAGGCCACTGACCCACCCCTGGGGCTCTGGAGCCCAGCCCGGGCGCTGGGGCTTGGGAGGGAGTGAGCCTAGGCCGAGGCTCTTTCCTACCTGGTGGGTGCCATGTCAGGGGTCACGTCCGTCAGGGGCCCTGGCCATGCCTGTCTGACCACTGTGAAAGGCAAAGAGGTGTTGGTCTCGGGAGATAGGGACAGGGAGACCTTGATGTGGACACCCCCAACCCTGAGCCAGCCTCTGGACCCTAGAGGACTCACAGGAATAGGTCCGGGACACCACGAAGCTCTGTTGACGCTCTTGCCTGAAAACACATTTCTGTGCTGAGCCAGGGCACGGCCTCCCATAGCCCCAGGGACACAGGGACAGGAGAGAGGTGGGCAGGGACAAGCAACAGAGAGAGGGGGTGGGGTGAGAAGGGAGGGAAGAGCTGCTGGCCTCCAGGCTCCAGATCAGGGTCCTGGACAGCTCCACTCCCCACTGGGTATTGGCCCAGCCAGACCCATCCCCCATCAGGGCCCTGCTCCTGTGGGGAGTCTCAGGTCCTCACAGATGGGCAAGGGGGTCTGTGGGCAGGACTAGGGAGGCAGCCCTGAGATTCTGGGGCCTAAGGAGGGTGGCTGTTCAGGGGGAGGGGACAGACCAAGAGGCCACCCTCTGCCGGCTGAGCCCCAGCAGCATTTGTCATTCCTAAGAGGGCACACCCATCTGGGCATGTTCAAAGCCAACATTTACTCCCCAATAACGGGTGAGTGCTGGGCGTGGTGGTGCACACCTGCAATACCAAGTATTTGGGAGGCTGAGATAGAGGATCACAGGTTTGAGGCCAGTCTTAGCAACTTAGCTAGACCTTCCGCAACTCAGCAAAATCCTGTTTCAAAATAAAAAAATTAAAAGGGCTGGGGATGTAGGTCGGAGGTAGAACGCCCCCAGGTTCAATCCCCAGTACCACAAACAAACCAAAAAACCAGGTGAGCCACTTCAAGTCTTAGCTGACTGCTGGATACCTGGCCACTGCTCAGACTCCCCTTCTGTCTTTACAGGATGATGCTTTTTGTTCAGGCAGCCATGTGACCTTCTAAAAGAATATCTTTTCACCAAAGTGTAGCCCTGTGATTAAGTTCTGGTTAGTGAGATGCGAGCCAAGTTTGTTAATATTTCTAAGAAATCTCCTTACATGAGACACTGCCAAACGGGGCACAAATTTCTTCCTACTACTTGGAATGCAGAGGTGAAGGATGGAGCCCTAGCTGCCATCTTAGACAATGAAGTGCTTTAAAAAATGGAAGCCACCTTTACAGATGGAGCCAGTTAGCTTGATTGATTGATTTTTTGGTGATACTGGAGATGGAACCCAGGGCATTTTACCTCTAAGCTACACCCCAAGCTCTCTTTTAATCTTTTATTTTGAAACAGGGTCTTGCTAAGTTGCAGAGGTCCTTACTAAGTTGCTGAGGCTGGCAGTGAACCTGCACTCCTCCTGTCTCAGCCTCTCAAGTATTGTGATTACAAGCATGTGCTACCATACCCGGCGTAGCTATTTTTGTGTGTGTGGTATTGGGGATGGAACCCAGGGGTGTTCAACCCCCAAGCTATACCCTCAGCCTTATTTTTTATTCTTTTATTTTGAAACAAGGTCTCACTAAATTGTGGAGAGCTTCACTAAAGTTGCTGAGGTTGGCCACAAACCTGCGATCCTCCTGTCTCAGCCTCAAAAGTACTGAGGTTGCAAGCGTGAGCCACCACGCCCAGCTCTGGCCTAGCTGTTTATTAAAGTAGGTTTGGGTTTTCCTCCCTTAGAAGAGAATTAGTACTTGGCCCAGCCTGCCAGGAACTCCTAGAAAATTGGGGGTCAGGGTGATAAATTTTCTTGGGATGCCCTAAATTCACAGGAGACAGTCAGACATAGCTTCCTGGAGGAAGTGACTTCAGAGCTAATGTATACAGCAGGTGCTTCATGAAGGCTGGCAGGACTGATCTCAACTGAACTAAGAGGAGAAGAAGAGGCAGGGAGAGGCATTGCAGAGAAGGGGAGAGCCCAAGGGTCCCCTCCCCCACACATATGAGGATGTTTGGCTGCTGGCTCTGGCCAGCCTAGGATCCATCAGGGCTGGACAGGTAGGGGCCGAGGTGGGAGAGGGAAGGGAGGTGCCCAAGAAGCCAGGGTGTGGGGGTGGCAGGGCAGTTTGCAGGCGAGCAGGTCAAAAGACCAAGTAGCCAAAACAAGTCCAGAAAGGTCCAGCCCCGGGCAGGATGAGCAGGGATGGGGAAATTCTTTTTCAAATCTCACTGTGGTTTTTCAGTTGCAAAAGAAAATGAGGAAGTATGTGCTTGCACGCATGTGCACACGAGAACTTGCTGCGTGTGTGCACGGACAAATGTGTGGGAGTATACATATGCACGCGGGGTTTGTGGTCAATCGCACCCAATCACAGGGCACTGTTGGCCACCCTGGTGCCCAGGGCTGCTCTGGGGCTTCAGCCTCACCCTGCTCTGCAGCCATCTAGCACGGGGCTCCTTGTGGGTGGGGACTGTCTCCTCCCAGCCCTCTCTGTCCCCTCCCCTAGCCTTCGCTGATCCCCCAAGGGATGTGCCTGCACCTCTTCCTGAACCTCTTTTTTTGTGGTACTGAGGATTGAACCCAGGGCTATTCTACCTCCAAGTTACACACCCAGCCCTTTTTATTTATTTTGAAACAGGGTTTTGCTAAGTTGCTGAGATGGCCTTGAATCTGAAGTCTTTCTGTCTCAGCCTCCCAAGTACTGTGATTACAGGCATGTGCCACCATACCCAGCTTCTTTGGTACTAGGGATTGAACCCAGGGGCATTCTACCTCCAACCTATACTCCCAGGACTGATCTATTTTATTTTTATTTTGAAACAGGGTCTCACTAAGTTGATGAGAATCTTACCATTTGCTGAGGTTGTCCTCCAACCTGCAATCCTCCTGTCTCAGCCTCCTAAGTACTGGGATTACAAACCTGTGCCACCATGCCTGACTAACCCAGGGGCATTCTACCTTTGAGCTACACCTTCAGCCCTTATTTTATTTATTTTTTGTTTTGAAATAGGGTCTCACTAGGTTGCTGAGAGTCTTGCTATGTTGCTGAGGCTATCCTCAAACCTATAATCCTCCTGTTTCAGCCTCTCAAGTACTGGTATTACAGCCATCTACCACCACACCTGGCATTATTTTAATTTTAAAACAGGGTCTCACCTGGCATTATTTTAATTTTAAAACAGTTGCTAAGGGTCTCGCTAAATTGCTGAGGCTGGCCTTGAACCTGTGAATCTCATGTCTCAGCCTCCCAATTACTAGGATTACAGATGTGCCCATTGGGCCTGGCTGACACGGCTCACATTCTGCCTTGGGCCCAGGTCTCTGTGCCCCCGCCACTGCCCTGTGAGCATGATTCCCTTTCTGCCCAGGACAGCAGGAACTCCTGGGCTGGGGTCAGAGTGAGGCAAAGGACCAGGTGCCTGGACTTCTGGAGGGCTGGACAGTGGCTGGTCTTGCCGCTCAAGCTGCCGAGACTCAGGCTGGGGCAGGGCCTGGACAGCCCCTGGACTCTTTCTTTCCCTCTCCTGACTGCTAGGGACCCACTAGAGCCTGCCATGGAGCAGGCATGAGGAAAGGAGTGAGAGACCAGGAGCCGCAGGGACGCCCAAGCCCAGGGCACCGGGATATGCCAGCAGGGGACACACTCACAGATTTCTCTGTTCATAGATTTTCTCCGACCTCTTCGTCCCTGCAAGAACAGGCTGGGATTAGCAAGTGCCCAGGGTCTGAGGCCCCTCCTCTCGTGTCCCCTGTGCTCTCTGTGAAGGCCTTAGACAGGAGGTGGGGGCTGCCCCCCACGTCACTGAAAGGTTATTTGCTCACCTTATTCCAGGAGAGGCGAGGTTGGAGATGAGGATTCGGAGTGGGGAACCACAGACAGCCCAGCTTCCCCTCTCTTGCCTGGAGCAATCCCCACGGCCACAGAGCCACTTGACCCAGCAGCTGTCCTCAGGGGGCAGCTTAGGGGCTACAGCACCTCTGGGGGTTCCCACCATGCTCGTCAGCTGCCCCTTCCCACCACAGATAGGTCTCGGCCTGAGAAGTCTCTGGGGCACACCCTCTCAAGTGGACCCCTCTGTCACCCATGACCCCCTTACCTGGGCGAGAGCAGCGCACACACAGCCCCGCCGCGGCTCCCAGCAGCAGCAGCAGCAGCACGGCCCCCGACCACAGCAGCTCAGTCTCTGCACCCATGTCTGCTCCTGGTGTCCCCGCCTGCACAACTGCAAAACAAGCCCCTGAGCCGGGCCCTGCAGCCGCAGCCTAACCCCGCAGCTCTGGCTTCTGGACCCCTGCTGGCCCCGAACAGCCCCATAGCTGAACCCAGACTGCAGCAATGTGTCCATCTCTCTCTGCTCCTGGAACATGGCCAGAATGGAACCAGCCCTGTTCTGCCTTGTGACCCCCAAACTTCAGCCATCATCATACTTGGCATGTGTGGGAAGGTTCTGAGCCCACTAGACGACACCATGTGCTGGTTGGTGTACATTCCTAAGCCCCACACTCAATCCCGCCAGCCCCTCTGAGCGACAGGTTTGCCCCGGTTTGCATATTGTGAAACTGAGGCTGGGGCGCCCACCCACAGCTGCTGTGTGGGAAGGTAGGATTCAAGCCCCGCCCCCAATGGCTCCGCCCACTGCATCCTGCTGCTGTCAACCCAACTCTGCTCCAAGTTCAGAGTCCGGGGGCCCCCGCAGCTCCTGCCCAAACCCCAGCGCTTGGGGGCTCTTCCCTGCCCCCCAAGAGGCCTGCGAATAAGGTTTCCTTTCCTTAAACACCTGCAAGCCCAGATACTGCCTGTCCTGGGAGCCAGGAGGAGGGCAGTCAGGGAGAGATTCTCAAAGGAGGTGGGCCTGAGGGAGTTTCCCATGGCGGCTGTGGGATGCACTGGGGTGGCAGGGCCAGGCTTTCATGGCTTCACATTTCCCCCTCCAGCGGCCTTACAGGAATTGTCATAAACATAAAGACTCGCCACCCCCCTCTGGCCTGGGCAGGGGACGCAGTTGAGGGGGCCATGCCCTGCGACCTGCAGCCATGGAGCTCATGAGCGGCCACCGTGCGCGCCTGTCCTGCCCGTGTGGAGGCTTCTCCCACTTCACTGCTCAGAAGGTGGGGCTCAGAGCGGTGACGGGGACCCCCTGCTGCTCTGGGCTCCCTTAGGCCCTCGCTGGGCTGATGCGGCCCCCTCACCAGCTCTCCCAGCTTCCCGAAATTTGTGGCAATGCTGACGAATAACACTCGAGCAGGATGGAGCCACAGTGTGGAGGGGAGGGTCATGGAGGAATTCCCTGGCCTTCCCGCAGGGCCCAGTGAGTCACTGGGGTGAATGAATTCCCAGGCCAAGTGACCAGCATGACCCACTTCGCCCAGAATGAAGCCCGAGGGAGGACAGCCCTCCCCTCCCCCAAGCCTTGTCTCCCCCTCTGTGACCTGTGGTGCCTCAGGGGCCGGCCCCAGGGCAGGCTGTGTCCCCAGCCCTTCCACCTCCATCTCCAGCTATGGGAGGCTGGAGCCACCTGTCCAGGAAGGAGGACTCCAGGGATCTAATCCTGCTTCTGCTCCAGAGGCTCTGGTCCTCAGTTTCTTCCTCCATAAAATGAGATCAGCTAGTGCATGCCTGTAATCTCAGTACTAGGGAGGCTGAGACAGGAGGATTGCAAGTTCAAGGCCAGCCTCAGCAATTTAGTGAGAACCTCAACAACAGAATGAGACCCTGTTTCAAAACAAAAACAGGGCAGAGCCGGGCGTGGTGGCGCTTGTAATCCCAGTACTTGGGAGGCTGAGACTGGAGGATCCGGGTTCTCGACCAGCCTCAGCTACTTAGTGAGGCTCTCTGCAACTTAGTGAGACCCTGTTTCAAAATAAAAATTATAAAATAGGACTGGGGGTATAGCTCAGAGGTAGAATGTCCCTGGGTTCAATCCCCAGTACTGCAAAAAAACAAAAAACAAAAAATAAACAAACAAAAAACAGGGCTGGGTGTGTAATTTGGGAGGTAGAATGCCCCTGGGTTCAAACAAAACAAAAGCCTGCATGGTAGCACATGCTTGTAATCCCAGTACTTGGGAGGCTGAGACCAGAGGATCACAAGTTCCTGGCCAGCCTCAGCTGCTTAGTGAGGCCCTCCACAACTTAGTGAGACTCTGTTTCAAAATAAAGAATATTAAAAAAAAAAAAAGGCTGGGGCGTAGCTTGGAGGTAGAATGCCCCTGGGTTCCATCCCCAGTACTGAAAAAAAAAAAAAAAAAGATAGGAGTGTAGCTCAGAGGTAGAATGCCCCTGGGTTCAATCCCTAGTATCACACACATACAAAAGCAAAAACAGCCATGTGTGGTGGCACACCCTTGTAATTCTAGTACTTGGGAGCCTGAGACAGGAGGATCGCAGGTTCAAAGCCAGCCTTGGCAATATAGTGAGGTTCTCAGAAACCTAGTGAGACGAGCCGGGTGTGGTGGCGCACGCTTGTAATCCTAGTACTTGGGAGGCTGAGACTGGAGGATCTGGGCTTGCAGCCAGCCTCAGCTACTTAGTGAGGCCCTCCACAACTTAGTGAGACCCTGTTTCAAAAAATAAAAAATAGGGATGGTGGGTGTAGCTCTGAGGTAGAATGCCCCTGAGTTCAATCCCCAGTACCGAAAAAAAAAAAAAAAAAGAAAGAAACCTAGTGAGACTCTGTTTCCAAATAAAGAAATTAAAAGAATTGGGCTGGGGATGTAGCTTGGAAGTAGAATGCCTCTAGGTTCAATCCCCAGTACCAAAAACAAACAAACAAAAAGAAAAGCAGAAACGAAATACAAAAAAAACCCCAAAAAACAAAAAACCCCAGGATCAATCCAGGGCTTTACCCACATTGTTGTGGGGAAGTGTAGCTTGGGTCCCAGGCCTTCCTCAGGAGACACTGACTAAATTTCTCATTTCTGGGCACCTATTTTGGACAATGCCCTCCCTCTCCTGACCCCAGACACCTATATTCTTTGGTTAGTATGGTGACTCTTTTTTTTTTTTTTTCTGGTACTGGGGATGGAACTCAGGGGCATTCTACCTCCGAGCTACACCCCCAGCCCTATTTTTTGTTCTTTATTTTGAAACTGGGTCTCACTAAGTTGCAGAGCGCCTCACTAGGTAGCTGAGGCTGGCCTCGAACCCGGATCCTCCGGTCTCAGCCTCCCAAATGCTGGGATTACAAGGGTGTGCCACCCTGCCCGGCTGGTGACTCTTTCTGTCCCCTAAAAGAAACCCACATGTGGGTTGCACACACACATGAGAGCCGGGATGTTGTCCTGGGACTGGCCAACCTCACAGTCTGCTTATAACCTCACCATATGCCCTCGGTGTGGCATCCGAGGCCCCAGAGCTGGCCTGCTCACCATGGCTGCCCCACAGGGCGCCTCAGGCCTTCCCAGGGAGGACGGCTTTCCAGGAGCCAGAGGCTGCGGCCACTGAGAGCCCTCCTGCTTCCAGACCTGACTGTCCTGGGGTGAGCAGAGCCCTGGGTGCCCCCAACTCTGGACAGGAAGTGGGTCAGGCCTGGTCCATGTACTTCCCCCACCTTTTAGGGGAAACAATGACACTCATAATTTGTGTTTGTCATGAGACCTGACATGAAGATGGTGCATGCAGTACAGGGCCAGGCCCTGGTTGGTTGTAACCACCATGGCTCTTGTCATTGTCATGGTTCCTAAGGCTCTGTGACATGGGATGGATTGCTGGTGGCAGGTAGGTGACCTGCAGAAAACACTCTCAGGCAGTTCAGCAAAAGCCCACCCTGCCTGGCCCCCCGGGTGCACAGAGCCTGAGCTTCCCTCCACTGGCCCCAAGGGGGACCAAGGGTGGGGACCCCGGGAGGGGCTGGGCCCTAAAAAAGAGCTGGTGCAAATGCATGGGACGCCGCCTCAGCCTGATCCTGTGGCCCATTCCCCAGTGACACGGCGTCTCTCAGGACACACCTCTGAGCCCAGCTCCTTTTCAGAGGGAGCAAGGGAAGTCTCAGAGAGGTGTGTACTGTGTCACAAGCCTACAGAGTGCCGGGATTCAAACTCAGGGCAGGCTGACTCCAAATGCCACACTTTGTCACCCCTTCTTAAACTTAAATTTGAAAAAAAAATCAGAATATTTTTAGAAACAGATACTCATTTAATGAACACTTGTGTGCCTACCGCTAGACTGAGTAAATTCTGTGCTCTTGTTCTTGCTCTCTGGTCCAGTTTCTGAGAGCAGGTGGTTGGGGGTGGAGGGAGAGAGGCTGGGCCCCAGGAGAGGCAGGTCTGGCAGCCCGTGAAGGCCCCCAGGGGCCAGGTGGGGCTGGCGGGGTGGAGCGGCTATAACAGCTCCACGGCCCTGCAGGCCAAAATAGCTCAAAGGGAAGTGGGCAGAGCTCAAATAGGTCTGTGCAGAGCGGGCTGTGGGAACGCGTGGGGCTGGCCTGGGTGCCCGCAGTGGCTGAGCCTTCTACCCGGAAGGGCCTGGAGACCCTTCTATCCCATCACCGGCCCTCCTTGAGCTGTGGAAGGGGAAACAGGCCCCAGGGGCTGTGGAGCAAGAGGTGCCCCAGGCTTGAGGCGCAGGGACGGCTTTATGCACAGGGCTCTGCTCTGGGTCTGCTTTGTCCAGATATCTTTGGGCCTCAAGTGAAGCTGATGAGAGGCCTCTGCAAGGGAGGCTGTTGCCAGAGGGATGGAGGAGGGTGGTGGTGTAGGAGGTCAGACAGCAGGGTGGCTTGGGGCCTGCCCAGCCAGGGCCACCTGTTGACAGAGCTGGGCACAAGGAGCCTCCCCCAGACCCCTGAAGAGAGCGGCCGGCTGGGCAGGGAGGGGATGCAGGGACAGCCTGGGGCAGGACCTGCGCACATTTGCACATAGTCTCACCCGTCCCCACATGGCCCCGTGGCAGGAGGTTACAATCCCATTTCGCAGATACAGATTCTGGGCTGTCCAGGCTCCTGGCCGCCCCTCACCATATCGGACAGTGACAAGGCCACCCTGGAGGATTCCCAGGGCTGGGCTGGGGACGACAAAGGCAGGAAAGTGGCCAGGGCTCCAGCACCTGGGCCAGGGGTGCCAGGGCAGGACGCGCCGGTCCTCCTGGCCTCCTCCCACCCAACCAGGAGCCACAGAGGGCTCCTATGGGATATGGAGGGGGCAGCCTGGGGACTCCTGCCTCTGCCCGGCTCCAGGAATCCCTGGGAAAGGCTTACCTGAGGGTTGGGGGCTCCTCACTGTGGCCACCCCATCCTGCACCGGACACCTGCCCAAACTGACGCCAACACCACAGCCTCTGGCGGGCAGGAGGCGAGGCGGCCGGCTTCCTGTCAGCCACTGAATCATCCCTCACATCCGCTGCTCACCGGACAGGCTCACTCTGGCTTGGGGGGGGGTGCGGGGGGGGGCACAGAGAGAACTGAAAGACTGAATGCACAAAAACACAGTCACACACAGGAAGAGAAGGAAGAGAAACACAGAGACAGGGAGAGAATGAAACTGAAGTGAAGACATGGACACACAGAGGGAGAGAGCAGAGAGAGAGAGGCATGCAGAGATACACAGGCTATGCCGGGCGTAGTGGCGCACACCTGGAATCTCAGTACTTGGGAAGCTGAGACAAGAGGAGCGAAGGTTCAAAGATAGCCTCATCAATGTAGTGAGAATCTCAGCAACCTAGTGAGACTCTATTTCAAAACAAAACAAAAATAAAATAAAATAAAAAAGGACTGGAGATGTAGCTCAGAGGATTCTAGTTCCTAGGTTCAATCCCCAGTAACCCGCCCCCCCGACACACACACACATAAAATAGATAAAATAAGGCTGGGGGTGTAGCTCAGAGGAAGAATGCCTCTGAGTTCAATCCCCAGTACCACCCCCAACCCCCCTCCCCCACAAAATACATAGGCCAGAGATAAAGAGAGAGTCAGAGACCCCGACATACACAGGCACAGTCAGGCAAAGACAGTGACAGAGAGACACAGTGAAGACAGACAGATGCACAGATTGCCAGGCACACCGGGAGAGAGCAAGAGTCACAGGTCCAGAGAGACCCAGGAAGAAGCCAGATGTGGTGCATGTCTGTAATCCCTGTACTTGGGAGGCCGAATCAGGAGGATTGCAGATTCACAGCCAGCTTCTGCCACTTAGCAAGACCCTCAGCAAATTAGCAAGACTCTGTTTCAAAATAAAAAGTAAAAAGAATTGACTGGGGGTGTAGCTCAGAGGTAAATCCTCAGTACAAAAAAAAAAAAAAAAAAAAAAAAAGCCGGGCGTGGTGGTGCACGCTTGTATTGTAATCCCAGCATCCGGGAGGCTGAGACCGGAGGATCCGGGTTCGCAGCCAGCCTCAGCTACCTAGTGAGGCACTCTGCAACTTAGTGAGACTCGGTTTCAAAATAAAGAATAAAAAGTAGGGCTGGGGGTGTAGCTTGGAGGTAGAATGCCCCAGGGTTCAATCCCCAGTACCGCAAAAAAAAAAAAAAAAAAAAAAAAAAAGACTCAGAGCAAGAGCCTAAAAGGACAAGACAGAAAGACAGATACCGACAAAAAGGACACAGACATGGGGGACAGGGACAGGGACAGAGGCTGTGACAGATGTGCCCAGGACAGAGCAGATGGAACAGACAGAGGGAGGACACACCTGCTCCTCAGGCCCAGAGCCTGTCACTGCTCCCGAGGCCCCTGCAGGCAAGGCGCAGGGGAGGACGGGCTTGGGCCAGGGGGCTTGACAAGGGCCCACAGCAGCCCTGAATGGAGAGGCCGGTGGCTACGTGGTTGCTGGTCATTAAACAATCTGCCCAAGGCCACTGAACTATTAGTGGCATCCCAGGTGCTAGGAACACCAGAGCACAAGACACGGGGGTCCCTGACACACTGAAAGTTGACATTGCAGAGACAAGCCCCGCACGATTCTTGGCCTGGGTTTCTCTTTTCAGCCCTAGTCTGGGATGGCTGATCAGGGCCCCTCCGCAGGCAGCACAGATGTGAGGCCGGGCTGCCCGCTGCTGCCACCTTGTGGGAGAGGAGGGTAGCACAGCTCTGGGAGGTGTCAGCTGGCCCCAGACCATCTGCAGTGGGAGACTGAAGCCAGAAGCCTCTGACGCCCAGTCCGTGCCAGTGCAAGGAACTGCCACACTCGGTTGTTGCCAGGTGCACTGGGTCCATTAGTGTCCTTCCCACAGGAACAGGCGAGGACACCGAGGACCATAGAGACACAGCTGGACTTGAACCCAGACCCAAGCCAGCCCTCCCAGTTGGGACTATTTGTCTGATTCCTGGGGCCAACTCTGCATTGTCTCCCATGACCCTGGTCCATGCCCTGGCTGGAGCTGGAGAAGAGTAGCCACCAGTGTTGAGGGAGTCCACCATGGTGGGGGCTGGGGACCACGTTGAATCCTCCCTGGGACCATTTTCCCACTACAAACAAAGTGGTTGTCTGCCCAAAGACCATTCTTGGCTGGGCCTGAATGCAAGAGGCATCTGCCCCTTGGGTGGGCAATTGCCCTGTCTCTCCA
This sequence comes from Graphiurus murinus, assembly GCA_004027655.1. NCBI lineage: Eukaryota > Metazoa > Chordata > Mammalia > Rodentia > Gliridae > Graphiurus > Graphiurus murinus. The sequence continues at coordinate 28,116 of PVLC010013739.1, forward strand.
AAGGGTGTGTGTTCCTCTTTTTTGTAGTGCTGGGATGGAGCCCAGGAACTCACACATGCTAGGCAAGCACTCTACCACTGAGCTACAGCTCAGCTCCTCCTCCAAGTTCTGCTTTATAGGCCTCATCTGCCACTTGGTGTGAATTACAAATTTTTTTAAAATTTTTATTTTTATTCATACATTGTAAGCATACATCTTTGTTAGGTACAAATTGATAACGATATATGTGCTCACAATTCTCATTTGACCCCTTCCCCAAATTCCCATCCCGCTCCCTCGCCCTCCCTCCCTCTCAAGTTCAGTTTAGTGAGTGACCTTGATATGAATTACAAAATTTTGAGGGGAAAAAAAAAAAAAAAGGCGTGGTAATTCCAGTACTTGGGAGGCTGAGACTAGAGGATCACAGGTTTGAGGACAGCCTCAGCAAGTAGTGAAAGTCTCATCAACCTAGTGAGACCCTGTTTCAGAATAAAAATAAAATCAAGCTGGGGGTGTAGCTTGGAGGTAGAATGCCCCTGGGTTCAATCCCCAGTAACACACACACACACACACACACACACACACACACACACACCCTAGGAAATTCATGTTTAGTTGCATAAATCTAGCGTACATCGGCCAGCCTCAGCTACTTAGTGAGGCACTCCGCAACTTAGTGAGACTCGGTTTCAAAATAAAGAATAAAAAATAGGGCTGGGGGTGTAGCTCGGAGGTAGAATGCCCCTGAGTTCAATCCCCAGCACCGCAAAAAAAAAAAAAAAAAAAAAAAAAATCTAGCGTACATAGAGGCTTTTAAAAATAGCTCAGCAGCTGGGCGTGGTGGCGCACGCTTGTAATCCCAGCATTTGGGAGGCTGAGACTGGAGGATCCAGGTTCTTGGCCAGCCTCAGCTACCTAGTGAGACCCTGTTTCAAAAATAAAGAATAAAAACTAGGGCTGGGGGTATAGCTTAGAGGTAGAATGCCCCGGAGTTCAATCCCTAGTACCACAAATAATAAATAAATAAATAATAAAAATAAAAATAGCTCAGCTGGGCGTGGTGGCACATGCTTGTAATTCCAGTACTTGGGAGGCTGAGACAGGAGGATCACAGGTTCCAAGCCAGCCTCAGTAATTTAGTGAGGCCCCTTGCAATTTAGTGAGATCCTGTTTCCAAATAAAATATAAAATAGGTCTGGGGGTATAGCTCAAAGGTAGAATGCCCCTGGTTTCCATCCCTAGTACCACAAAATAAATAAATAAATAAATAAATAAATAAATAAATAAATAAATAAATAAATAAATAAATAAATAAAATAAAATAAAAATAGTTCAGCTGGGAGTGGTGGTGCACACTTGTAATCCCAGCATTTGGGAGGCTGAGACAGGAGGATCCGGGTTTGTGGCCAGCCTCAGCTACTTAGTAAGGCCCTCTGTAACTTAGTGAGACCCTGTTTCAAAATAAAGATTAAAAAACCGGGCTGGAGGTGTGGCTCAGAGGTAGAATGCCCCTGGGTTCCATCCCCAGTACCGCAAAAAAAAAAAAAAAAGTGAATTACATTCAATGCTGTGCAATCATCACCACTATTTTCCAGAAACTTTTTCATTACCCCCAAAGAGCGATAATTTGGTTTTCAACTCACAGCTGAGTAGCTGTTGTGTGCATAAAAACAAGATACTACATAGGAAATAACAGCTCCAAGCACTCTATAATTCTGGAGCTAAGAATTTGTCAGGGTCACACGTTCCATAAAAACACTGATCAAAGCATTGATTTTGAGGAAAACATATTTCATGAATCCATTACCCAATTGTATCTAGAATATTCCCCCATGCATCTGCTTACCTCACCTAAGAGCTATGCTCTTCTCTTTTTGGTTTAGTCATCTTTGGGAAGTGTCATCTCCCTCTGCCCCATATTTAGTTATTTTTGTGGTAGGTACTGTGGATTAAACCCAGGGGTGCTCTATTACTGAGCTACATTCCAGCCCTTTTTATTATTATCTGGTACTGGGGATGGAAGCTAGGGGTGTTCTCTGAGCTATAACCCCAGCTTTTTTTTATCATCACCATCATCATCATTATTATTTTGTGGTACTGGGGATTGAACTCAGGGGCATTCTATCTCCAAGCTATACCCCCAGTCCTATTTTTTATTCTTTATTTTGAAACAGGGTCTAAGTTTCGGAGTGCCTCACTAGGTAGTTGGAAGTTGGCCGAGGACCCGGATCCTCTGGTCTCAGCCTCCCAAATGCTGGGATTACAAGCGTGCACCACCACGCCCGGCTCCTAGTTTTTATTATTTTTAAACAGGGTCTCACTAAGTTGCGGAGGGCCTAAGAAGCTAAGGCTGGCCAAGAACCTGCATCCTCCGTCTCAGCCTCCCAAGTACTGGGATAACAAGCATGTGCCACCATGCCTGGCCCTATTTTATTTTGAAACAAGGTTTAAGTTGCTAAGGCTGGCCATGAAACTGCAATCCTCCTGTCTCAGTCTCCCAAGTACTGGGATTACAAGTGTGTGCCACCACACCTTGCATGCACCACCATGCCCAGCTAAGGTCAGCAATTTAGCAAGACCCTATTTCAAAACAAAAACAAGCCAGGCGTGGTAGTACCTGTAATCACAGTACTTGGGAGATATACGGGAGGATCACAGGTTCAAAGCCAGCCTCAACAACTTAGGCTCTCAGCAACTCAGTAAGACCCTGTTTCCAAATAAATAAAATAGGGCTGGAGGTAGAAGGCCCCTGGGTTCAGGTTCAATCCCCAGCAAAACCCACACCAGCTGGGGATGCAGCTTTAAGGCAGGATGTCCCTGCATGTGCATACACGCACACACATACACATCTTGAACCAAATGGACAGCCTCTTATCAAATAGGCTGTTTCTGTTGCTGTGGGTATATACCTGGGAGGATAGCCCTGGGTCTTAAGAGTGGGACAGTTCCACTTTCAAGTGAACTCCTGGAATAGTGGTACCAGTTTACACTTATACTTGAAATATGAAGGACACCACAAATCCTCCAGTAAGTGGCTCATTGGTTTTGTCCATTAGCACTGGAGACTGAACTCAGGGGTGCTCTATCACAGTTAGATCCCCAGCCCTTTGAGACAGGATCTGGCTAAGTTGCCCAGGCTGGCTTTCAACTTGCCACCCTCCTGAATTGTTGGGATTACAGGTGTGCACCCTGCCTGGCCTCGCTTTTACAGCTCTAGAGATGGAACCCAGGATGTGTGTGTGTGCCAGGCAAGTGTGTTACCACTTAGCTTAGTTACACCCCTGCCTTCCACCTTCTTCCCACTCAGCTGTATGAGGCTCTCACTTGTCCCCGACAACACTCCTGTTCCAGGTAAGCACGTGTATAGCCAGGTCACCATCACCTCCCGATGTCGGGACTTTCCCAGCCACCCGTCCAAGATATGCACCTTGCCCATTTGCTCATCTCTTCCTGCAGAAGCAGACTAGAACTACCAAATAGCCATCTGCACAGCAGCATTGCTTGCCATGCTGTAGCACTCAGCGGTCTTGAGGACTTAACCAAGAACTATTGCCAGGCTTAAAAGATTTGTCTGGTTGGAAAATTATATTTTTAGGAAGTGAGGAAAAAAAGTAAGCCCATTAATTTCACAAGCAGCTAAAAAGAACTCATAAATAAAATAAAGACAAGCATTAAATATTACGTAAGGTTTTCTTTTATTTTAAAAGATCATTCACAAAATACCATATCCATAGATTTACTTTCTGTCATATAGCTGAATGTGTTAAGTGTTTGGAATTCCATTCTTTTCTTACATTTAAAAGTCAACTGGATTGCCCAGAAGTTTAGATGAATTTGTTTTGTTCTTTATCTTTTCCACATTGAAGATGTAAGTAGGTCATCTGAAAGCATCAGGTTTGATTACAACCACATAATGCATGTCTTTCTTAAGTTAAGTATTGGTGTTACACAAATGGTTCTTATCTCAGAAGCAGAGAAGATGACAGGCGAAGGAAGGAGTGAGAGTTCTGTGACGTGCTGAGACCTTGTAACAAAGACCAGGGAGGCCAGGATGACGGCCAGGCCACCCCTCAGCTGACTGCCCTGGCCAGGTCTCTTTCCCAGGGCTCCAGCAGCTGGCTGACCTCCCCCCCAACTGCTCCCAGTGGGACAGACTGGGATTCAGAAGCTAAAAAAATTTTCCATGTGTTCACACACAGGTGTTCAAGCTCAAACGTTATTGCCAGACACACCTTACACTGTTCAGGGGAGCAAGAGACTTTGTCCCAAAGACAAGGCAGCGAACCTAGATATTTATTTATTGTCACCTATAGTTAAGAGTCTTGACAGCTCTGCATAGTAAAAATTTCAATTCATCAAGTGAAATAGAGTAAAGTGCCAGATTCTAGGCTCATTTTCACTGTGAATTTACGGGGCGGTGGGAAGCCCTGTCCCTCGTTACATTACATACACTAGGGAACAGATGAACATAACAGACACTAGGGATGCAGGGAAAGCCATGTCAACACTACCAAGTCACCCAGCGCAGCTCCAGCACCACCCCCTCCATCCCCAGCACCTCAGTCTGGAGGAAAGGAATCGGAGCTGGCAGCCAGCCACACCCCACAGGGGGAGCCCTAACAACATCGGGGAGAGGAGGGAGCTATTCTGGACTTGGTCTCACAAGAGTGGTAGCAAAATCAGCTTATCACATATGCAGACTGCCCATCATGCCACGTCACTCCTGTCTGGGGTTTCACTGAGATGAGCCTATTCTGCCTGAACAGTCCACTTGGGGGTGGGTGATGGAGACAGGACCTCTTATCAATAGGAGCAGGAAGGAATCTGCAAGGAACAGGTATTTTTCCTTGTTTTCAAAACAAGGCTCCTCCAACTCTGTATGATCACAGCTGAATACAAACAGGATGCTGGTCAATCTGCCAGCAACTCCTGTCCTCCTCCCCCACCCTGACCCCCAGCCACAGCAACACAGAACTCAGCATGCAGGCGGGAAAAAGCAGCACTGAGAAAAAAATGAGCGCGCATGGAGCCTGGCCAGTGTGTCTAAAGTAAAGAGAAAGCAAAGAGAACAATGAAGCAGCACCGCAGCCCAGACGCTCCCGGGAGACTGCCTCGTCCCTCCACATATCACGCGCTCTAAGGAAAACATGGAGCGAGAAGGAAAATGGACAGAAGGAGAATGGGCCAAGAGTGGAGTGGTAGGAAGGAGGGGGGGGAAAAAAAAAGCACAGAACAGGCACTAGATAGATACAGCAAAGCCAAGAATGTACTAAAAACCACTTGTTAACAGCTGACATGCACCCACAAGCTCTGTGTTTCCATTGTAAGAAAGGAGGACGATGTCAGGCGCAGGAATGGTGACTGCAGGGCGGCCGGTCCAGGGCCACCAGGCTGTGGTCTTGTTCTAACTCCCCGACACTCCCATTCCCTCCCGACCGCAAGCTCATTCTTGCTCCTTGTGAACGACTTCCTCTCTGGGCCTGGCTCCCCCGAAGATGGCGGAGTTGGGGTTGGCGACTTGGTTTAGGGGCGTTGCCACTGTTCGAGGTTTAAGCTGGAGTCGTGGTCTCTGTGCTCTTTCCTCTGGTGAAGAGAAAAAGTGGTTTATACAGAATAAGTTCCCTTTCATGTCTAGAAGATATGGCTAAACTGATGATGATCAACAACTCAGCCCATTTTCTTAAATTAACAGCCAGAGAAAACATCAATTGCATCATCCGATAGTCAACAGTCAAGTAAACTTACTATTTAAGACAAGGCTACATACAACTATGCATGTGGAGTAGGAAGGGAAGTGTAGGCAGGGAGGTGGTATGGAGGCGGAGCAGTGTGCCATCAAAGTGGACCCTGCTTAAAAACCGTCATCTTACCTTCTGTTGGTTCTCTGAAATCCATGTTGGATCCTCGAAGGGGGGGGCCATCCCTGAAGCGACTCCCCATTGGAGGGCCTGCTCGCCGGTCACCAGGGCGACTGCCTCCCCTGCCACCTAAGAAGTCATCCCTGAAGCCTGAAGGAGAGAGAGGACACTGAATTACTTCTTATACTGTTTTAAAGCTAGTTATAGTGTTCTGTGAACTGATTCTGAGTTTAATTTTTAATTCTTTAGTTTGTCTAGTAATTGAGGTATTTTCCAAAATAAAGTGCATTGAAAACAAACCCAACTGGGCTGGGATGTAGCTCAGCGGTAAAGCACTCGCTCTGCAAGTGCAACGCCCTGGGTTCGATCCCCAGTGCCAAAAAGACAGAAAAAAACAAAACAACAAAAACAAAAAACCGCAACTATGAACCTGCTACATGATTATAATTTTAAAAGACTTCTTAAATAAAACAAGACACAGAATCCCAGAAGAGAACAGAATGAGTTGTTAAAATTTCCAGCTTGCAGAAAAGTGGAAAAATAGCATGAGGCTATAATATAGCTTAGAACAAAAATCCTCACAGCAGGTCTCAGTCTGGTTTCTAACATCAAGCTATAAAGACAAACCTGAAATTTAGAAGTATTTATACTTTAGGACAAAAAATCACAAAAATACTATGTGAAGACAAATATACCAAGTCACCTCTGGGTGACACTTTCCCTTTTCCCATTTCTACTAATTTGGGTATGGACCTTCTAGAAGCAGAGCTGGTGCTGCAAGCAAAGCAGTTATGGGAGGAGACCCACTCCCCTCAGGGGGTGCTGGGGAGCGCAGGGACCTTCTCTGGCTGAGCTCCTTCCCTTGCTTGTGTCAGCTGAGCGCTCAACAGCAGGGAGCCATCTCCCCCAGAGCTGCTCACTTCTCATTCATGTGCAGAAAGGTTTTCTCAGTGGACTTAAAATCTTAAGAGGCTTTTAGTCTAGTATTTAAATAGTTACAGACTGCCGGGCGTGGTGGTACATGCTTGTAATCCCAGCATTTGGGAGGCTGAGACCGGAGGATCCGGGTTCGCGGCCAGCCTCAGCTACCTAGTGAGGCACTCCGCAACTTAGTGAGACCCGGTTTCAAAATACAGAATAAAAAATAGGGCTGGGGGTATAGCTCGGAGGTAGAATGCCCCTGAGTTCAATCCCCAGTACCGCAAAAAATAAATAAATAAATAGTTACAGACTCATGGGAAGGGGTGGATTGAGCTAATTAACCTTTTAATGGCATACCCTATGATGTTGCATTTAAAAATCAGTAAAATAAATTTAGAAAAAAACCCCAACTAGCTGGGCGTGGTGGCACACGCTTGTAATCCCAGCGTTCGGGAGGCTGAGACCGGAGGATATGGGTTCGTGGCCAGCCTCAGCTACCTAGTGAGGCACTCCGCAACTTAGTGAGACTTGGCTTCTTTTTTTTTTTTTTTTTCGGTTCTGGGGATTGAACTCAGGGGCATTCTACCTCCGAGCTATACCCCCAGCCCTATTTTTTATTCTTTATTTTGAAACCGAGTCTCACTAAGTTGTGGAGTGCCTCACTAGGTAGCTGAGGCTGGCCGCGAACTCGGATCCTCCGGTCTCAGCTTCCCAAATGCTGGGATTACAAGCGTGCGCCACCATGCCCGGCTTTGAGACTCGGTTTCAAAATAAAGAATAAAAAAAAAATAGGGCTGGGGGTACCAGCCCTATTTCCCCAGTACCGCAAAAAAGAAAAAAAAAGAAAGAAAAAAAAACAGAAAGAAAAAACCCAACTAATTAAAAAAGTGCATTTGCAAGCCGGGCATGGTGGTGCATGCTTGTAATACCAGTACTTGGGAGGCAGAGACAGGAGGACTGCAGGTTCTCGGCCAGCTTCAAGCTATTTAGTGAGATCCTGTTTCAAAAAGAAATAAAAAATAGGGCTGGGGGTATAGCTCCCAGGCAGAATGCCCCTCCTGGGTTCAATCTCCAGTAACACACACACACACACACACACAAAAAAAAAAAAAAAAAAAAGAGGAGGAGGAGGAGGAGGAGGAAAAGACACAGGATCTCAGTAAATTGCAAAGGGCCTAAGGAAAAAAAGACAGGGTCAACCTAGTGAGACCCTGTTTCCAAATAAGAAATAAAATTGATCAGGTTGGGGGTGAAGTTTGAAGGTAGAATGCCTCTGGGTTCAATCACTAGCACCACACACACAAATATATAAATACACAAATAAATAACGGGCTGGAGGTGTAGCCTAGAGGTAGAATGCCCAGTAACAACAACAAAAGGCCAGAGGTATAATCTTCTATAGTCAACCCTTATTATTCAGATTCATCTGCTTGCTAAAATTTATGCTTAACCCCCAAATCAAACTGGCAGGAGCCGGGCATGGTGGCACATGCTTGTAATCCCAGCATTTGGGAGGCTGAGACCGGAAGATCTGGGTTCGAGGCCAGCCTCAGCTACTTAGTGAGGCACTCCGCAACTTAGTGAGACCCTGTTTCAAGATAAAGAATAAAAAATAGGGCTGGGGGTATAGCTCGGAGGTAGAATGCCCGAGTTCAATCCCCAGTATTGCAAAAACAAACAAACAAACAAAAAACAAGACACACACACACACAAAAATAAAAGGGCCCGGAAATTAGTGCGGAAGTGCTGCCTCACGTTCCTAAGCACAAGAAGGCTATAATGGGCCTTCCAGACAGGACAGATATTAGAAGTGCGCTTCTGGGTTAGGTTATGGTACTAGGAGACAGATAGCTATGAGCTTAGTTAACGAATTAAAACTACACATTAAATAACAGGATCAATTGTAATAACATAAGTAATGAAAACAATTCTAAATAGATATGGACCAAAAGGAACATCGCTTTAGGAAAAATGCATATAGTCAAATGTTAAGATCTTTTACAGTTTTAACAACTACAGATTAAAGTTCACAAGGTTCAAGAAACAAGCTTAATTAGGGGCAGAGATGTAGCTTAGCATTAGAGCACTTGCCTAGAGAATGCATGGAGCTCCAGGTTCAATCCCCAGCAATACAATGAAACAATACGAAAGCCTACTTTGTACTCATTTAATCTGACACTCCCATACTAATCCAAAGTATGAAGCTACCTTCCATGTGCATATGGAAAATAATTTTTGCTCCTAGTGTTTAGTATAAAACAAATCAGAGCCGGGCGTGGTGGCGCACGCTTGTAATCCCAGCATTTGGGAGGCTAAAACCGGAGGATCCTGGTTCGCGGCCAGCCTCAGCTACCTAGTGAGGCATTCCGCAACTCAGTGAGATCCTGTTTCAAAATAAAGAATAAAAAATAGGGCTGGGGGTGTAGCTTGGAGGTAGAATGCCCCTGAGTTAAATCCCCAGTAACACACACACACACACACACACACACACACACACACACACACACACACACAAAATCAGCTCACACCCACACTGAAGAGGCAAATAAGCACAAATGGCTAGCTTGTCCAGGGGCACGACAAAGTCACAATAGTGAGACAAATCAGTATACATTAATAGCAAGTGAAAGCCTCATTTCATAATCCCTTATGCAATGCACAATGGGAAAATTATGCAGAAAGGAAAAGCAAGCTTTGGCACCAACAAGTACCTTTTGTGTATGTGTATGGGAGGGGGTACTAGGGATTGAACTCAGGGATGTTCTACCTCTGAGCTATATCCCCAGTCCTTTCTATTTCTCTGTGTGTGTTGTGTGGTACTGGGAATTGAAGCCAGGGGCATTCTACCTCTGAGCTACGCCCCAAATTCTTTTACCTTTTTTTTTTTTTTTTTGGTGTGTGTGTGTGTGGTGCTGGGGATGGACCCCAGGGACATTCTACTTTTGAGATACACCCCAACCCTATTTTATTATTTATTTTGAAACAGGGTCTCACAATAAGTTGCAGAGTGCCTCGCTAAATTGCAGAGGTGGCTATGAACCTGCAGGGTCTCTGATAGTTGCTGAGTCTTGCTACATTGCAGAGGCTGTCCTTGAACTTGTGATCCTCCTGTCACCGTTTACCAAATACTGGATTGCAGGCGTGCACCACCACACTCAGCTAAACTGTCCTAGAGCCCTTGCCTAGAGCATGTATCTTTTAAAAAGAAAAGCGTAAGGTGGACATCCCAGACTGGAGGATGTGGGTTCATGGCCAGCCTCAGCTACTTAGTGAGACTCTAAAGAAAAAGAAAGAAAGAAAAGCATAAGCTAGGTGTGGTGGTGCTTGGGAGGCTGAGATAGGAGGATGTCAGGATCAACCAAGTGAGACCCTCTTTCAAAAACAAATATAAAGTAGGGCTGGGGGTGCAGAAGCTCAATCGCCAGCACCACAAAAATAAATGAATAACTAAGTAAATAAGAAAAGCATCATTTTTTTTTTTTTTTGTACTGGGGATTGAACCCAGGGGCATTCTGCCTCCAAGTTACACCCCCAGCCCTATTTTTTATTCTTTATTTTGAAACAGGGTCTCACTAAGTAGCGGAGGCTAGCTGCGAACCCGGATCCTCCAGTCTCAGCCTCCCAAGTACTGAGATTTCAAGTGTATGCCGCCACCATGCCCGGCTCTAGAAAAGCATCATTCTATTAGAGAATAGATGATCTACTTTTACAAGTAGTGTATAAAGCATCAAATTATGCTTCATCAAGCAAGCACAGCACATCAGATTTGACACTACTGCATTCTGCAGCTCACACTGGAACTGGAGGGTGGCAGGGCAGTGGCTCCAGTAACTCACAGGTCAATAGCCACCACTCGTGGAGCTATTAACTACTATACTTGGGTTGGCTTTGAGAAGATACCTGTTGCAGATTTCAATCAGAGACTAGCTTATCCATAAAATTACAGACTTATTGGATGATACTGCACTTTTATGAATAAGCTAATTTCTGACTGGCTATTTAAGAATTACTCAACAGCTGGGCGTGGTGGTGCATGCTTGTAATCCCAGCATTTGGGAGGCTGAGACTGGAGGATCCAGGTTCGCGGCCAGCCTCAGCTGCTTAGTGAGGCCCTCCACAACTTAGTGAGACCCTGTTTCAAAATACAGAATAAAAAATAGGGCTGGGGCTGTAGCTCGTAGGTAGAATGCCCCCAGGTTCCATCCCCAGTACGGCAAAAAAAAAAAAAAAAAAAAAAAAAATCACTCAACAGATAACTAGTCATCAGTTTAGCTCAAGCAGCACTGGAAATGAGTTTTTAAAAATTTCACACTCACAAGACGGCCTGTTCCAGTCCCTCCTATACTAATGAATTACATGAGCTTCATTTAAACGAAGGGAGGCAGGATGGGGGCTGATTATACAGCAGAGTATGTGGAACCCATCTCAAGTTTGTGAGAAAGAAAAGAGACCTGCTTTTCTCTTCAACCTTTCTGTTATGACTGACATTTGTACCATGTATATGAATTCCTTTCATAATCAAAAGGACAAAAAGTAGACATGAAGAAGTACTTGGGAAATGTGCCTTTTAAACAGAGGTCTGGCACACAAACTGATCTCCTGAGTTGACACCCAGTGGTCTTCCTGGGAATGAGAATGCTTAAAGCAGATCAAGCCCATCTTCAAGGGGCTGGAGTTCCATGTCCTTTGAGAAAAAAATAGGCCACTAGGACTAGCTTTTTTTTTACCATCTAAGAAAAAGCCACCAAGAAACATAGTTCTGAAGCTTTTTGTAAGCTTCTAGAACTTCTATGCTGTATAATTTCTAGAAGCAACAGTATTTCTTTGTCCCATACACAATCCCACCAAGCTACTTCCTGGACAGAGCCTCAGCAGCAGAAAGACTACCAAGTGGGATGAAGACCCTGCACTGAGAGGGGGCCAGCTCAGGTGAGACTAGCGCCAGGGCACAGGTCTAACCTGCCTTCCACGTGAAGCCTTTGGGCAGACCCACACAGGTTCAGAGAGGCTTATTGCATGCCTGGGTGCCTTTCAGGAAAGTTCCACTTGTGAAAGGAGCTTAAAGTAGCAGTCGGGCCAGGCCGGCTAGCTACTCACAAGTACAATGGCAGCAAGGCTACTGGGAGAGGGAAGTGTGATACTTTAAATACTGATACCGGAATTGAAGTCATCCCGGGAATCCCAGCCACCTCTAGATTCTCGAGAGCCACCCATTCCTGAGGATACACAAAAAAGATAAAGTTCAGGTCGTATCATTACCTTGCTGCAAAAACATGGAAAATTTTATTTGGAAAACACAGAACTCATGTGATGGAAGGTTCAATGAAACCGTTCTAAGTGTTTCTGCTGCCAACAGAAAAAACTCCCAGGCTTGCAGAAGCCTCACTATTCCTTCTAAAATTTTACAGTTTTAAAGTGCACAAGGACCTATCAGGCCTATGAGATAATGTTCTGCGAATGACGTTCAGGAGTTGTAACTGGTGGGTACCCGGCAAGTTTTATGTTCAGTCTTGGAAGAACCAATCACCTCTGTCATCTGGTCCACCTTTCCTGAATCCAAATCCACCTTTATCTTGTTTTCTGCCTTCTGCAATGTCCACACGAAGTGACCGATCACCCAACAGCTAATGATAAGGGGAAAATAGTGTAAGTATCGGCAAGAAAACAGACCCCCACTGCTAAGGTGACCGAGCAAATCGAGAGCACTTACTGCACCGTCGTAGGTCAAGGCTTCCTTCAGAGAGTCCACCTCATCGAATTCTACATAGCAGAATCCTGCAAGAGAAAAGAAAGAAAGCCCAGCTTCCACAAGCGGTTTTGGACTCAAGATCTGCTGAGATTCTATCTGCACCATGTTCCTACATCAGAACTACCACTTCTGTGGCATCTCAGTCAGAGTAGGCTAGCAGAGCCTGAAAGACTATTTCCCTTTCAAGAAACAGAACCACCGGACGTGGTGGCACATGCTTGTAATCCCACCATTTGGGAGGCTGAGACCGGAGAATCTGGGTTTGTGGCCAGCCTCAGCTACCTAGTGAGGCACTCTGCAACTTAGTGAGACCTGGTTTCAAAATAAAGAATAAAAAATAGGGCTGGGGGTGTAGCTTGGAGGTAGAATGCCCCTGAGTTCAATCCCCAGTACTGAAAAAAAGAAAAGAAAAAAAAAAGAACCTGACGGCTATTCCTCCTTCTCAATTATATTTTGTCCATCAGAAAATGCTAATTTAGGCCGGGCGTGGTGGCGCACACTTGTAATCCCAGCATTCGGGAGGCTGAGACCAGAGGATCCGGGTTCGCGGCCAGCCTCAGCTACCTAGTGAGGCACTCCGCAACTTAGTGAGACTCGGTTTCAAAATAAAGAATAAAAAATAGGGCTGGGGGTATAGCTCGGAGGTAGAATGCCCGTGAGTTCAATCCCCAGTACCGAAAAAAAAAAAAAAAAAAAAA
>PVLC010013740.1:0-26017 GCA_004027655.1 Graphiurus murinus
ATTTGTTGATCAGTTCTATAAGTTTTTTGGTTGAGTTTGTTGGGTCTTCTAAATATAGTATCATGTCATCTGCAAAAAGGGATAGTTTTAGTTCTTCTTTCCCTATTTTTACCCCTTTGATTTCCTTCTCTTGCCTTATTGCTCTGGCTAGAGTCTCGAGTACTATATTAAACAGAAGAGGTGATAGTGGACATCCTTGTCTTGTCCCTGTCTTTAGTGCGAACTCTTGCAGTTTCTCTCCATTTAGTATGATGCTGGCTGTAGGCCTATTGTATATTGCCTCTATGATTTTGAGGTATGTTCCTTCTATTCCGATTCTCTGTAGTGCTTTTAGCATGAGTGGGTGTTGGATCGACCACATCCTCGGCCACAAAGCGAGCACCGGCAAATTCAAAAAATGCAACATAATTCCCTGCATCTTCTCAGACCACAATGGAGTGAATCTAGAAATAAACTCCAGGAAGACCCAGAGTAACCGAGTAAGCACATGGAGACTGAACACCACACTGCTGAATGAAGAGTGGGTCATAGAAGAAGTAAGGGGAGAAATTAAAAAATTCCTAGAAAACAACGAAAATGAAGATACAACATATCAAAACCTCTGTGACACCCTGAAGGCAGTACTAAGAGGGAAATTTATAGCACTGAGTAGCCACATAAGGAGAACAGAAAACCACCAATTAAATAACCTAATGACACAGCTCAAAGCCCTCGAAAAACAAGAGCAATCTAGCCCCAAAGCCAGGAGAAGACAGGAAATCACGAAAATCAGAGCGGAAATTAATGAATTAGAGAATAAAAAAATACAGAAGATCAACAAAACTAAAAGCTGGTTCCTTGAAAAAATAAACAAGATAGATAAACCATTGGCCAATCTGACCAAAAAAAAAGAGAGAAGCAACCCAAATTACCAAAATAAGAGACAAAAAAGGGGATATTACCACTGACAGTATGGAAATACAGAAGATAGTCAGAAACTATTTTGAAAAACTGTACTCCAACAAAATGCAAGATCTAGAAGAAATTGACAACTTCCTAGACACATACAACCTCCCTAAATTGAGTCAAGAAGATATCGAAAACTTAAACTGACCAATAACAATCAAAGAAATAGAAACAGCAATAAAGAGTTTACCATCAAACAAAAGCCCAGGACCACATGGTTTTCCAAGTGAATTTTATAAAACATTTTTAGAAGAGCTAATCCCAATACTCCTCAAGCTATTCTGTGAAATAGAAAGAAACGGGACCCTTCCAAACACATTCTATGAAGCCAACATCACATTAATACCAAAACCAAATAAAGAAAGCTCAAGAAAAGAAAACTATAGGCCTGTATCACTGATGAATTTAGATGCAAAACTGCTAAACAAGATACTAGCAATGCGCATTCAAAACCACATCAAGAAAATTATACACCATGACCAAGTCGGGTTCATCCCAGGGATGCAAGGCTGGTTCAACATTCGAAAAACAATACAGGTAATTCACCACATAAACAGACTCAACGACAAAAATCACATGATCATCTCAATTGATGCTGAAAAAGCCTTTTTTTTTCTTCAGTACTGGGGGATTGAACCCAGGGACATTCTACCTTCGAGCTATACCCTAGCCCTTTTTATTTTGAAATAGGATCTCCCTAAGTTGCTGAGAGTCTTACTAAATTTCTGAGGCTAGCCTTGAACTTGCAATTCTCAATCAACCTCCAAAGTACTGGGATTACAGGCATGCATCACCTACCCAGGCTAGAAACCTGTCTTAATGGCAACAAAGTTTAGAACATTGTCAATCCCCACTCCACACCCTAATCATTGCAAGTCTGCTGCCACTGCCACTACCTACCACAACAAAGCCCAAGGGGTGTACCACCTTGCCCAAATGGCCAAACCATCTTCTCATAATGAATCTGTGCTGTTTTAGGGCCAATCATTAATTACTTCAGTCACTGCCTGTTAAGCAAACTTCGTTAGCACAAAAATGCTAATACTTTTGTGTATGTTTTATTGTATCCCAGGAACCATGTTATATGTTTTAAATATATTAGTTCATTTATTGTCATAAAATCCTATTATGTGGGTGGTATTTTTATTTCTTTTATGTTTTGCAGTACTGGAGGATAAAACTCAGAGCCTCATGTATGCTAGGCAAAGACCTACCACTAAACTGCACCACATCTCCAGCCTTAGTATTAAATTTATAGGGGAAGATGCTGAGATGTGAAGAAAGAAAATCAGATGTTCAAAATCACATATCTCCTAAATTATAGCACTGATATATGTACCTAGATGACTCAAACATCAAGATTGTCCCCTCTTTACTGTCTTCCAAGTCATTCAATCTTATCAACTAAATTATATACAGATCCCAATACCTCAGTCTAGCTCAGATTTTAAAGCCAGACTGTAATCTGCCTCTGAGACCTTGGGAAAGTTATTTCAATTCACTGTATCTCAGTTTTCCTTACCTGTAAAATGTGGATAATAACATTGCCTATCTTGTGAGTGGGGATGAAAATTAAATGAATTTATGTATGTAAGGCCTTTAGATAGAACATCATCTAGGATGTGGTAAGTACTGAGAATACAATGACTATTACTATTACAAAATTTGAGACTGCCACAGGAAATAATGTGTTTTCTGAAGTAGTACACAGACAAAATCTTGGCCGATTATGGGTATTCCATTAAACAAAGAAAATGCTGTGCAATGCATCATTAAGTGCTCAGTGGTATGGTTCTCATTTGAAGAGATATAAGAGTTAAGTTGGCAAGAAAGAGGTGAACTAGAATCAATATTCACATCAGAGCCAATTAACAGGAATATTTACTCCTAAATCATACAGCTTAGTTGACCACTTGAATATTAGCCGAAATTAGAGTCAACCTAGCTTGGTGAGAATGGGGACAAATGTCACTTAGCTAGTTCCCCATGCTTATCAGCAACCACTCATTTTTTTCTCAGAACTGTTTACAGCAACTCTCATTATTTTATCCCTTTATCCTATGTTCTTTTTCTTCATAGCACTTATCACTACCTTACTTGTTTATGTATTTCCTAATTTTGTATCTTGTCTACCTCTTATCACTGGATTGTCAGATCCTTAATAGTGACAACTTTGTTGTCTTCATTGCTGAATCTCCAGCCCCCACAAGAGTGCCTACAACCAGACAGGTGTGGTGGCACACACTTGTAATCCCAGCATTTGGGAGGCTGAGACCGGAGGATCCAGATTTGTGGCCAGCCTCAGCTATATAGTGAGGCATTCCATAACTTAGTGAGACCCTATTTCAAACTAAAGAATAAAAAATAGGGCTGGGAGTATAGCTCGGAGGGAGGCAGAATGCCCCTGAGTTCAATCCCCAGTGCCGCAAAAAACCAAAAAAAAAAAATAAAAATAAAAATAAAAGAGTGCCTACAACCTATAGATGGTCAATAGATATATTTTGAATAAAGAAAACCCCACACCCTGCCACACCTGCTCCCTTCAGCTTTCACATTTGTTCTAAGTACCAGGTGGTCCTAGTACTAAAGTCATAGTCAGTTGCCATAGAAGATGATAAAAATATTTAATGTTGATTGAACTTGCCATGTGCCAGGCTGTGTAATGTGGTCCACACAGCCATCTCATGAAATAGAGAATATTATTATTCCTAAGGTGGCATCTGAGGCCCAAAGATATTGTATAATTTGTTTAGATCCACATACCTAAGAAATTACTGATAATAATAGTTGACCACATACCTTATGCTCTCTGGCTTTATGTCTTATGCCAAACATAAACTTCTAGTGGTGTTTGACATAATTTGAGGTTATGGGAAAATTACAGGTGTTGTAGCCCATAATTTGAGAAATATAAATAGATCTTTGAGGATGCAGGGTTGTATGGTAGGTGAGTGAATTGGTGAGTAGATGTTATAGGTTGAATTGTGCTCCCACCAAATTAATATCTTGAATTTCTAACCCCCAGTACATTAGAATGTGATCTTATATGAAAATAAGCTTTGCTGTAGATATGATTAAGACAAGGTCATAGTGGACTAAGGTGGACCTAAATCCAATCTGGTTTTTTTTTTTTTTTTTTTTTTTTTTTTGCGGTACTGGGGATTGGACTCAGGGGCATTATACCTCCGAGCTATACCCCCAGACCTATTTTTTATTCTTTATTTTGAAACCGAGTCTCACTAAGTTGCGGAGTGCCTCACTAGGTAGCTGAGGCTGGCCGCGAACCCGGATCCTCTGGTCTCAGCCTCCCGAATGCTGGGATTACAAGCTGGTTTATTATTTTTAAAAAGAGAAATTTGGGCACAGACATGCATAGGAAGAATACCATGTGCAGATGGAGGCAGAGTCTGGGGCGATTGCCACCAAATAGCCAAAAGCTAGGAGAGAGGCATAGAACAGATTTCTCCCTCTCAGCCCTAATAATATACCAACCCTTCCAATACCTTGATCTCAGACATCTGGCTTTTAGAACTGTGAGGAAATAAATGTGTGTTTTTAGAGCCATCCAGGTTGTAGTATGTTGTTATTGAAGCCCAAGGGGGAAAAAAGGAGAGCAGAGGGAGAGAGAAAAACCTTAGCGCTCTTCAGGGGCCTTCTTGCTGGTGCCCCATCCAGCCTCCACTACTTTCATCCACAGCCCAATCTGAACACATTCCTTCCATCAAGACCCAGTTGTGATGGTTGATGATATATGTCAACTTGACTGGACTAAAAGACGCCCAGATAACTATTAAAACATTATATCCAGGTGTGTCTGGGAGGGTGTTTCTGGAAGATATTAGATTTGAATTGGTGAATTGAGTAAATAAGATGTCTCTTTCTTCTATAAGGGAATACAATCCAATCTGTTGAGGGCCCAAATAGAAGAAAAGATATAGAGAAAGTGTGAATTCTACTCTACTTGAACAGATATTCATCTTCTGAGCTCAGTCATCAGACCTCCTGGTTCCCAGACTTTCAGACTCAGACCAGAATTTACACCATCATGTCCCTGAGCCCAGCCCAAATTCTCGGGACTTTGGACTCAGACTGACTTAGACCCCCAACTTCTTTTGTTTTGCAGCTTGCTGATGGCAGCTTGTGGGACTTCTTGTTAATCAATTCCTATAATAAATAAATCTCTGTATATAAGTAGGTGTGTGTGTGTTCTCTCTATATTAAATATATAGATAGATGATAGATAGATAGATAGATAGATGGATGATAGATAGATAGATATAAATCAATGTCTCCTATTGGTTTTCCTTCTCTAGATAACCCTGACTAATACACTAATCAAACATTTCTGAAGGCAGTTTGGATTTCCTAGATTTACATAGATTCCCAAACTTACTTGGCTTATTGCTTCCTTTTCAGAAAAAAAAATTACTCAGCCCCCCCATGGAAGTCTACTTTTTATGGAAATAAACAAATGCAGTGATAAATCTGTGCTTTTTCATGTATCTATATTTCCTTCTAGCACCTTCCAGGAGGTAGTATCACCCACTTTAGAAATCGATGTAAGAAGAAGACAGTGAACTTCTTAACTCTCCTGGTTCTTTGTGATATCCAGGCCCACAAAATGGATCACAGTGCAGGTAACAGCTACTTAGAAAGCATTGTTCCTTACCTGCAGAGATTTCACAGGCTCTGCAGCCTCACCAAGGTTAATGTGGCCCAAACTATCCCCATCACTATATCCCACAAAGCTCAAGCCTTCACACATCCTCTGTTGGTAGTCCTGCTTGATAAAAACAATTTGGAAACAGGACATTTAAAGGAAAGGCACATCCCTAATCTCTGCAGTGTCTACTGCAGGGTATTGATTTCATTGTCTTTTAACCTTCTGGCACCGGGGTAGATATTATATTACTGGTAATGAAGAGAAAGCCTGCCAGGAATTTTAAATAGCTGCAAGTCACTATAGTAAGTCTTTTTCACAGTAAAAATAATTAGGGCTCAAGAACAATTTCATAAAGAATGGAAAGAGAAACATTTTTGCCAACTCCAAGTCCCATACTCACCCCAATAGACTTACTTGAGGTCATTCAGCAGTGTGTAGTCTTTTCCTAAGCCTCAGCAATTTACATTCTGGGCATAATTCCTCTGTTATGATGAAAGGAACCTTTCTCATAAGTGGGTTTAATGTTTGATTTCTCTAACACAGAGGTCAGTGAACTTTGCTGTAAAGGGCCAGGCAATAAATGTTTTAGTTTTTGAGGTCATACTGTCTCTGCTGTAACTGCTCTTTGTGCCATTATTGTACAAAAGTGGCCATTGACCATACTCAAATAGGTTTGGTTATGTGGCAGTGAAACTTTATTTAAAAAATAGGAACTATCTAGGTTTGGCCAATGAACCATAATTTGTGGCCTTCTGGTATATATCATAAAAGGTCTTGGATTTGGTTGCTTGTGGGAACAATGATTGTTTCCAAAGTTTTGGTGTCCAGATCTTTCCTGGGAAATGTCAACTCAGGACAATATATACATATATATAATGCATAGTATATATACTATCTGTATTACAGTATATTTACTGTATTATTATGTATTATAGTATATGTATTATAGTATACATACTATATGTATGTATATTAGATTATATATATTGCATTGCATCTTCAAACAGAAGAGAGAAGTGAAAAAATCTGTCTCATGATTATTTTTATAGCTCCATATTGCAAACACTAAAGTGATACTAACCCATAACCCTTTAATTGCATCCCCTAGAATATATTGTCTCATGCATTTTGTGATAAAGAACAAGGAAGAAATTGCCTTGCAGAGTGTCTCCTTCAGTGATGAAATAGTATTGATAGAAGAGGACTAGGTTCTATCTAGAGTCCTGGCTTATTGTCCCTGTCTCTTTCCCTGACAGGTCCAATGACCCCTCACAGTCACTTCTTTCTGGTGTGACAGGTCCTTCCTTACATATTTTATGTGACTGTCATGAGAATAAACTAAAGAGACCAAGATGGGAAATGTGAAAAAATTGTATAAAGTTAAATTGAAGCTAAATTCAGCTTTATCAGAGTGGGGTTATTATTCTTACAAATATGTTTCCTCCAAGGAATAGGGGAGGGAGGTTTTTCTGCAGATATGGAAATGCTGTAAATGAAATAGAGCACTGTACACTACAATGCAGAAAGACTAGGAAAAGGCTGGGACAATTAGACTGGCCAGTTGTGTCATTTATATCTAAATTGATTCCTTTCACTCTTGGTGGTTTCCTGGCAAGTTTATTGGAAAGAGCAAGTGCTTATTATTGAATTACCTTGTTTATTTTCTCCCAGATCTATTAAATCAGTACCAAGCAGACAGAATTATCTGACAATAAAGAGAGTAATTTATTTATCTATAGTTATCTATTGAATCTGACTTGATAAGCTTCATTTCTATGTATTAAAATACATAACGCTTTAAAAGATTTGTTTTACTGAAAAAAACAGCTATATAGGAGGGGGTGTAGATGGAAGTGAAGGGGAGCAGTTCTCTGGCTGATACATCTAAATGTCAGTGCTTTAAAAATACATCAAAACATATAGAGTCAAAATGTGTACTAAAGAGGCCAAACTTCAAAAATCTTTATAGGGCACTTTTGTCTGGGTTTGAACTTGGAAGTTTAGGGTGTATTTGATGCAGGTGAAAGAGCAGTAGGGTCAAGGAACCAGGTTCAAGTCTGGTATATGGCATGAACCCACTGTTTAATTATATTAGCTAAGTTACACACTCACTTTTGACCTTTGTATTCTCGTTTGTAAAATAAACAGATTTAATTTGATGTGCTCTAAGGCTTCTTTCTCTACTCACTTTCTACAAAATAAGAATTCAGTGACATGATGCATAAACCAGTATGCCTACCTTGGATCTCAGCAGTCGTTCACTCAGGATACATTTATCATGATGCTACTATGAACTAGGTATTGGGGGTATGATGGTAGACAAAGAGTCAAACCCCTGACCTTCTGCATCCCATGGAGTAGAGGCAATCTCTCTACTTTTTCTATTGAATTAGAGGAGAAGAACTTTGATACTGTTGTTCAATTTCTAGTTTAATTTATTCTTTTGCATACTCCAAATGTCACTTGAGTCTTAAGAAATCAGTGATATGGCCTAGAAACATATTTTGTTGTGCTAGTGAATGTAAAGTTAGAATATGCATGTGAAGTATGTTTTTGACCAGACGATTACTGAAGGTGGGGGTTTCCAGTTTGGGGGAAAGAGTTGTCAAGTTTTTAGACCTTGGCCATTCAGGTACTATAGGTCACCTTAACACTGCACCAGAGGCCTTGAGTGCAACTGACTCTACCTATAGGCTGGGCCAAGCTTGCCTGGAGAAAGGACAGAGAGACTTGAGAAAGCTCTCCAGAAAAAGAGACATAGCCCAGAGCTCTAGAAAGCATGGAACATGAAAGAAATTTGTACAATAGAAGTGTCCAAAAGGGTTGGAATAACTAGGAAAATTGATAGGGGTGGGAAGAAGGAAAGATCAACTGCAGTCCTGCTTCATATGAGACAAGCAGAACCATGTTGGGACTACTATACAGTTGTGCAAATTAAACATTCAGTCATTAACATTTAGCTGTTGAGTGCCTAATTTGAACTATATATTTTGTTAAATTATGGAGAGACAGAGTTTAATTAGACTTGGCCTACACTCTTTACAAGCTCACAGTCCAGTTAAGTGCATGTAAAAATAAATGGCTAATTAGAATATATGCCTGAACTCCATTAGGACAGTGTTTTAGTCTGTTTCATTTATCACTCTTCCCCCAGTTTAGTGCAAGACATGGCACAAGAGGTTGTTTTACACCATAATGTGATGGTGGCATGCGTGCCTGTGTATACACACACACACACACACACACACACACACACACACGAAAACAAAAGATCAAAGAATTATTAAAGAGGGAGACTAGACCACACTTGGAGTGTCAATCAACTACAGAAACTGCTGATTAAGGAAATTGCTCAGTAAGGAAGAACTTCCTGTGAAGATCCAGAGGTGGCTGAAGGAGCCCACTGTGGCTCCAATATTTCTGTTTTCACCTTTATTTATGCACCCAGGAGATATTTTTATGTATCATATCCTGAGGAAAAATGGACTTGATTCTTTTTGAGAAATGAACAAAAGTGAAGAATGGTCTGCAGCCTGAGAAAGTGAAAAGTAAACCATATATATGTGTAGTAAGCAAGTCTAGTCTCTCCTTCTGCCCCATCAGTAGGAATTCCAATGCTTGGGTAATACCCAGAAGTTTCTAAAAGGATTAAAGAGAAAATATATGTGGGGGCATTTTAGGTAATGTCAGTTCCATATTTTAGTTCAGAGATATGGGTATAAATACATTTCATCTACCTCATCTGTGACTCCTTGAAGTTTTAAGATTGTTGCTCTCTTAAAGAATCCTTCTTTAGCACTGTTATGGCAATTAAGCTCAGACAGAATGAAGCTACATCCTCAATCATTATATCAGGTCATGAGATGAAAATATCAGTGCATTACCAGTGAAAAGTGCTTCTGTCTGGAATTTATTTTTCATGGTTTCCTTAAGGACATAATTTTGGGATTTGGTTAGTTTAAATTGTTTGGTTATAGCACAACACTTGAAAGGTATATGTGCGGTAGGGGAGCTTTGTTGGCATACTTTGGCCTAGGAGTTTTAGTAATAGGATTTAAATTTAGATTTTTGTCCTAAGCCAACTATTACAAGGGAGTCAAGTGTGAAATGATCACTGGATTAGGAGTCAGGACACCTCTATTTTAGTTTTATCTCTGTCATTAACTAGATAGGCGACCCTACGCAAATCTCCCTTCTGTATATCTCAGTTTTCCCAGTTGTAAAATAAGGAAGTTAAATTAAATGGGTTCTGCCTCTGTCAACTCTCAGGTTCTAGAAAAATTAACTGGAAAGTAAACTATAGTGACATAACTATTGTGAACTACTGTGAAGTGTTCTGAGAATAAATAACTCCTCTGGTCAATAATGTTAGTGCAGAGCTCTTTGAGAAGTTAGTAACTTGTAGATGAAAGGAAAATTAAAAGAGCTCATTATTTTCATTAACCATGTTCCTATCCTAGAAGTTAATCTGATGACTTTTCTCCCTAAAAAGCTGGCCTAAGGAGCCAAGTTGCAATTCTGAGAAGAAAATAGCTCTCTGTTCTTCTATGAGAACACCAATTGGCCTTAATTTAACCCCAAAGTACTGGCTTAGGGGTCTCTGCTAAACCCATAGATGGCTGTAGATTTAGATAAAAGTAATCACAGGTTCTCATTCAGAAAGTTAGGTAAGGACTATGGAAGACTCCACTACCACCCTTATGTCATCTTTCCACATCCCAAATAAAAATGAAAGGTCCCCATAACACACTTGAGAATGAAAGCTGCTTCTCATCTAGCAAACACAGCCTTTTCAATCTCATAAAGAAAGAAGCTGAGGTAGCTAATATCACAGCAGTTTGTTTGGGGATTGTGGAGCTAATCAACTCCGCTGGAATTGTGATAGGACTCTCCACATCATGTCTGGGCACTGAGTACTTCTATCACTGGCACCCCAGAGCTGAGGAAATGAACACAATCAAGTTATGATCTCTTGAAAGCAAACAGTGAGCTGGGCATGCTGGCACATGCCTATAATCCTACTTGGGAGTATGAGACAGGAAGATTGCATGTTGGAGGAGGCCAGCCTCATCAACTTAGCAAGGTCATCAGCAACTTAGCGAGACTTTGTTTTAAAATAAAATAAAATAGGACTAAGGGTGTAACTCAGAGGTAGAGTGCCTTTAGACTAAACCCCCAATTCCACACACACACATACACACACACACACACACACACACAGCAAAGAGTAGAAGTATAAAGTATAAAGTCATCAGTACATGGTGAGAGAATTTAAAGTGCTGGGGAGTGGCTCTAGATATTTAGATAAAGCTCCTGAACTACCCCTGTGTTGGTCTTCCTTTCAAAATGGACCTGCTTCCTGACCATATTATCAATGGCCTGTGTTGAGTATAGCACTGTGAGTAAACAAACATGAATGTTCACACCTGTCCACATGCCCCAACAGAGCTCCAGCAACCACAGATGTTTCCTTTTCTCAGAATTAGAAGATCCATTTACAGGATCTCAAGAGGTCTGTTTGATACCTCCCCCTAGAAGCAGTGCATCAGGGCTTGGGCTTGAGATATGCTGCTGGTCACAGTATGTTAATGGCAAGACTAACTCTCAAAGTCAGACTCCCTTTGCTGAATAATCAGCCATGTCTGCTTTCTCTGTCAGTTGTTCTCAACTGGATAAATCACCATCTCCCTTCCTCTGCATTTTCACATCTGCTCACACAAGGGATATTTGGAAATGTGCACAGACATTTGAAATTGTCACAATGATTAAAAGTAAGAGTGTTACTGGCATTAATATCCAGGGAATTCAATGTATTATACAATTCTGCATTACAAAATGCCAACCCTGTCCCTGTCCCGTTATGGGCCCCTGTAGGTCTATGTCAGCCTTGACTACTTAGAAAAATAGAGGATTATGGCTTTATTTTATGTTACTTCTTCCTCTTAGAAGAAAGAAGAAGAGGAGGGGAGATTAGAGACTCTGGTTCTGGATCCAGCTCAGGCATGACATCAGTACGTGCTCTTAGAAAAGTCTTTCTGGTCTTCAGTTACCTAGTCTATAAAATAGTGGTTTAGCTGAGAAGATTGTCAAGTCTTCCAATTAAACATTTTGGCATGCTTCTTTCAGAACATTGAACCACCTGAGCAACACTCAATTAAGAATTCATACTCTTGAACCCTGCTATGGATCTTCTTAATCAGAAATTAGGAGGGTGGGTTCATCATCCACTCACCAAAGATTCCAAAATACAAAAAGTTTGAGAATCATGGTTCCAATAATCAAGACAGTATTAGTTAGCTTTTACATTGCTATGATCAAAATACCTGACAAGAACAACTCAGAGGGGGGAAGGATTATTTTGGCTCATGGTTTCAGAGTTTTAGTCCATAGTTGGCTAGCTCCAAGGAAGAAACATCATGGTTGGACTCTGTGGTTGAGGCAGCCAGAAGCAGAGAGAAGAAGGAGAGAGAGAGAGAGAGAGAGAGAGAGAGAGAGAGAGAGAGAGAGAGAGAGAGAGAGAAGAAGAAGAAGAAGAAGAAGAAGAAGAAGAAGAAGAAGAAGAAGAAGAAGAAGAAGAAGAAAGAAGGAGGAGGAGGAGAGAGAAGGAAGGAGAGAGATAGAAGGAAGGAAAGAGGGGGGCAGGGATAGATATAGTTTTCAAGGTCATGTATGCAGTGACCCACTTCCTCCAGGTAAGTCTCACCTCTGAACCTTGCTTGGGAACAGGCTTTCAGTACATGAGCATTTGTAGGGACATTCTAGATTCAAATGATAACAATAAACTAGCATTTAAGAGTGTAAAGAGATCATACTCATGTTCCTTTCAGAGCTGAAGCAGCATCTGTGGGATGTCAAGACTGTTTCCAGTGTAGTCCTATCACCATATTTAAGGTTATTTGCAAGCTCTAGACTAGATTGCTCAGGCATATGGGGAGGGAGAGAGAGTAAGCTCAAGATTTGGTGATGGTGGAGTTGGAGGGTCTCAGAGGGGGCAGTGTGACTTTTTAAGATTAGAAAATGTACTTTTGTTACAACTAAAAGGAGACAGCTTGCTCCTGTTATAGCTTCCCACCTAGAGCCTGCATTCTCAAGCAGCTATCTGTGTTAAGATCTGCAAACACAGGCTACTTGCTCCAATTGCTGCTAACTAAAGAACTTACTTACTCAATCTAAGCCTCTGTAGCCTTTCTCTCATACAACTCCAGCAGCTGTCTCTTCCACTCCACTACAGTGGGAAAAGCTGGTGGTAAACAGTGTGTGTACAACACATATAGAGAGAATTTATTGTGTCTCTTTTTTGGCTCTTCCACCCAATAACCCAAAGTTGAAGGCCTCCATCAGTATTCAAATCCAAAAGGCAATGACATGCACCTCACTTTTAGCTACTTTGGTAGAGAGCAGCTCTTTGAGCTTGGAAATAAATGAGTAAATAAAGTGTCAAAGCAATTGTGTTTGTTCATTTGGGGAAAGATGTAAGTATGTGCTCCAGGGGAGCTTTGGAGATTTATTATCTGGCATTCGAGATGACCTTCAGGGCGACAGGCCATTGGTAATCACCCTCTTAAATAATGCAAAACATATCAGCTTCAATTTCCTCAGGGAGTCTCAGCAATTTGGCGTCCTCTCAAGAGAATGGAGAAAGGGAAGCAGTTAGTGGCCAAACTACCTAGTGTTTCAATTTCGGGTGTACCCCGTCTCTGATGGAGAATAATCTTTCTGAGTTTAGCTTGCCTAAAGTCATAGAATGTAAGGTGGAGGATGGGCTTATGAATATAATTTAAAATTTGGATGTGCCTCTCCTGTAATATTTCTTAGAAATTGACAGTGTGTATCCCCTTCCATCGCCCATACCCAACAGGAAAATCCCAATGTTAAAGCAGTGTTTACAGTTTATGACAGAAGACACCAGTTTCTGTTCAGAGTAAAATCAAAGATACATATGTCCATCTTTCCACAGTTCGATGTGAAGATTTAATTACATATAATTAAGTTACTAAGGGTAAAACCTACACCAAAGCAAAGGCCAAAAGACAATGTATTGTCAGTGAGGTAGGGCCCATTTTGTACCTGTTGGAAAGCTTGCTCTTTATTAATTTGTCCTGACAGGAAGAAAACAGTTTTATACCTGACATGGTTGATAAATGTGGTGTACAATGTCCCTACATTTTAAAATCAATATGGAATATTTTTCAGAGCAAACCTGGATTGAGTTACATACCAAACACAATAATCAGCATGGAGGCTTAATTGTTTAAATGAATTCTGAGGGGCAAATGAAAATTACAAGAGGAAAGTTGAAGGGAGACAGTGCTGATAAAAGGAAATCCTTTTCTCTAATAAAAAGGATCTTTGGAATGTGAAAGTGACTCATTATGGCAGAGAGCAGTAAAATGCCTGCAAGAAATGCCCAGGATTTCAGTGAGGGCTCTATACAGCTAGTGTGCAATTTGGAGTTAATAGTGTGAACTACACATTAGAATTGTACACATCTATAAGTACAGAAGCACTAGCAAAATGAGGAACCTCTCATCTTTGAGACTTCCAGCTACAATTTCTATTTTTCTTCAATCCATTCATTTATTTAACAAACATTTATGAGGAGTTCTGGAGAGCTGTTGGTTAATAGAATAGATTCTCTACCTTCAGCCAGCTCTCTGTAGAGTGAGTAATAAAGATATAGATGGCAAGTTATAGTGTTGTATGACAAATGCTGTGATTGAAGGAGTAGAAGTGTTGTGGGAGCACAGAAGTGCCAAATTTTACCTGTTCAGTGGAGAAGCCAGGAAACTTTCCTAGATGGAGGCAGAATCATATAATGAGTTAGAGCTGGGATCTAGAGTCATATATACCTCAGTTCATGACTAGATTTTGCCACTTACTAGTTTTGTGTAACTTTGAGTAAGTGACTAATTTCTATGAGCTTTGGTTTCCTCAATTTGCAAAATGGGAAAAATAATATCACCTACTCCATAAAGGTGTGCAGATTCAATGAACAATCTATGGAAAACACTCAGCAACATTTTTGTCATCCGAGAAGCCTTTATAAAAGAGTATGTGTTTATTTACTACCTTTTCTAAGAAGTGGTTGTTATAGACAGTAAGGAAGTGTTCTAATACACAAGTTCTAAGGATTTTGCCACCATTTTCCTATAAGGAGATAAAAAGGGAAGAAGTCTTGCACTTAACTTACTTGACCAGGTCTGGAAAACCAACCTCATGATTTCTACTGACATCTGCTGCTCTTTGTTTTACTAAAACTGACTACTGCAACTAAGCCTTAGAGGAAGCTGGTAATTAAACACATGTATGTACACGCACACATATACACATATTACACAATCACACATCTACCTTGTCCTAGGCCCTGTTAATTTCTTTCACATATTCTCTTTTATTAAATCATCGCATCAAATTTCAGAGAAAATTGTTGCCTTCCACTTATAGTTGAAGAACAGGAGACTCAGAGACATTGACTAACTTTGCTGTGATGGTTAAATTTGTATATCAACTTGACTTGGATGTAAGGTGCCCATATATTTTGTCAAACAGGGTTGTGGTAGTTTTTATGAATCTGTTTCTGGGTGAAATTAACATTTAAATAAGTGGAATAAAGCAGAGTATCATATAATGTAGGTGAGCCTTATCCAATCAGTTTAAGGCCTGATAAGAACAAATTGACCAATCTTCCTCCCTGTAAGAGGGAATTCTCCAGTAGACTGGCTTCAGACTTCATACCATGAGCTCTCTTAGGTCTCCATCCTGTCAATCCACACTGTAGCTTTGGGCTCGCCAGCTTCAACAATTGCATGACACAATTATTTTAATCATGTTCTTCAAGTTTCTGGAGAACCCTGACTAATACCATCATATGCTATATTTTATTGAATTATTTTATAGTTATGTAAAATTTAAATATTATCCACATTTCACACAAAAAACAGCGAGGTACAGAGAGATTAAGTAACTTGCCTAAAACCACAAAGTTCACCTGTGCATTTTGCCTTTCTCAGACCAATTCAAGGTACTTGTTTAAACTCCTATGTTACATAGAAAATAATGTTACCAATGACTTAGAAATGTCACCAGTGGTTCTGGTGTTACTTGTGGTTTGAGGTTGCAATAGCATATGGCCAAATTTCCAAGATGCTTTGAGGGATATGGCGCGCGCACACACACACACACACACAGACACACACACACACACACACACACACACATCAGACTAAAAAATGCAAGTAGAGATATCAAGTTGGCAGTATACCTCAGTTCATGAAATCTACTTTTTTATATAGTATACATTTCTTCAGTTTTTTTTTTTTTTTTTTTTTTTTTTGCGGTACTGGGGATTGAACTCAGGGGCATTCTACCTCCGAGCTACACCCCCAGCTCTACTTTTTATTCTTTATTTTGAAACCGAGTCCCACTAAGTTGCGGAGTGCCTCACTAGGTAGCTGAGGCTGGCCGCGAACCCAGATCCTCCGGTCTCAGCCTCCCGAATCCTGGGATTACAAGCGTGTGCCACCACACCAGGTTATTTCTTCAGTTTTAAAAAGCCTGTTCTGCATAGCAAAGACAGATTTCCAATAAATTCAAATTTTCTTCAAGCTCTAAGATGGGAAAACTATTTTCCATTTATTGTCAAGGACTGGCATTCCTGGGTTAAGTTTAGCCCCCTGTGAATGTTAAATGAAATGATGTCACAGAACACCACACAACAAATAGTGTTCTGTGGAACAGAAATACAGAGTTAAGTGAAACACAGGGCTGAATTTAGATGAAGAATGGGATGACCTCAGATTTTCAGGCAAAAGGGTTTCTTTTTCTTTTCATCCAACTTTTACTCCTTGGTATCTTTCTAAAAGAAAGCCAGAATAGTATAGTAACACATACATATCCATTTCATAGCAGCACAATTCCTAATAACCATGTAAGGAACCAGCCTAGGTATCCATCAACAGATGAATATATAAAGAAAATATGGTATATATACACAATAAAGTTTTACTCAGCCATTAAGAAATACAAAATTGCCCGGTGTGGTGGCATACACCTTTAATCCCAGTACTTGGGAGGCTACGACAGGAGGATTGCAGGTTTGAGGACAGCCTCGGCAATTCAGTGAGGTTGGCCTCAACTTAGCGAGACCCTGTTTCCAAATAAAAATAAAACAGGGTTGAGAGTGTAGGTCAGAGGTAGAATTCCTTTGGGTTCAATTCCCAGCGTCACAAAAAAAGTAGAAGGACAAATTTATGACATTTGCAGGAAAATGGATGAAACTCGAGAACATTAAGCTAAGTGAGATGAACCGACTCAGAAAAACAAGGGTGTCATGTTTTCTTTCATATGTGAAAGCTAGAGAGAAAATCAGAAAGAGAAGAGATATCATGAAAATGAGGAGTAAGACCAATAGAATAGTGGAAGGGGATTGGGGAAGGACAAGGGAAGGAAAAAGGAGGCTAGAGGAAGGAAACAGACTAAATACTGTTATGTTTCTGTAAGAAAGTATTACTACCAATCTCACTAGCATGTATGGGGAGGGTGGAGTGGTAAAGGAGGTGAGTGAGGTGTGGAGAGGACCACACCAAGAGATGTTGTGCACATATATGACTGTATCACTTTGTATCTCACTATGATGTACAACTATAATGCACCAGTAAAATGCTTTTAAAGTGCATACCCAAGTGACTACAAGGAATAAAAGAACTTTTTTTTTTTTTTTTTGCGGTACTGGGGATGGAACTCATGGTACCACTGAGCTGCACCCCCAGTCCTATTTTTTATTCTTTTATTTTGAAACAGGGTCTCACTAAGTTGTGGAGGGCCTCACTAAATAGCTGAGGCTAGCTCCAAACCTGTGATCCTCTGGTTTCAGTCTCCCAAGTACTGGGATTACAAGTGTGTACCATCACGCCTAGCAGAACATATATCAGGCAAGGGGAATAAAAAAAAAAGTCACTGTCGTCAAGAAATTGATAATCTAGTATGTATCACAAGAAATTCCTTCATCTGTGGAACAAATACTTATTGGCAACTAAGTGCCAGGCCCAGGGGCCAAGTGCTGGACATACGGTGGTGAATAAATTCATGCACTGTGGGCTCTCAGCTGTAATGAGGCTCCCAGACTACTAGGCCAAGACACCTGCCCTTAGAATCACCAGGATAGCCAGGGAGCCACTCCCTCACTCTCATCTTCTGAGTTGAGCTCTTCTGCAACAATGTGCTCTGTTTCTTTTTTACTTTCTGAATTCACTCCCTGTCTTAGGAACATAACCCTTGTGTCTGGAGAGAGATTACTGTGTTTTCAATTATACAAAGTCTACTGCTTTGGGGAAAAATAAGATGGACAGATACTATACTCAGACATGTAATCTCCTCAGCCAGGAAGCAAGGCAACCAGAAGATGCAGTAATGGTTATCCATCTTCCCTAGCCAGATCTAAGAACAATACTCTTTTCTGAATATTAAAGGCTTCGAAACAATTTAGAGGCAAAATATGTGCTTGCTTTTTCTCCCCTCTCCTCTTCAGTGAAATGCAATTCTGATGTTCAGAGAGGTTCTGATGAAGTAGATAATACAGCCATATTTTTCAAAGGCCCTGCTGTGGCTTTTTATCCTCCATAGCATCTAATGCCTGTCAAATATTTTAGATGAAAATGAGTAAAAAAAAAAAAAAACCCAAAAAACAAAAACAAAAACAGCCTCATTCAGCACTTCCTTTGCTCTGCAGGCCAGGGACTAAGATGTAAATCAGCATTGGGACTCCCTTCCAGATGGATCCTCCCACCTCCTTGCTGATAACATCTACTATGTTCTACAGTAGCAGATCAGAAATGGTATTGGCTTTGGGTTGGAGTATACCAACGACTTATAGTTGAATTTTGGAGGTCATGATCACTTCTCTGTGCGCCTTAATTTCTGGAAATAATAATCCTTCTCCCCTCCCTCAAGGGATCTGGTACAAAGTAAACACTGAACTGATAAATGCCCATCCCCTTCATGTCTCCCATCTCACTCTAAAAATAGCTCGAGAACAGAATCCTTTCAGAGCTTATATCCCTGGTTTTGCCTCGACTTTCTTTCTACATTTTTACTCTCATAATATAACCAGAAAATTCCAGAATTCCTCTTGACCCTCCTTTGGGCATGAATTGCTTCATCCAGGTTTCCATTTTGCTCACAATTAGGAGGTAAAGCATCCATATTAGTATAACCCACTCACAGTGAACACATTCTGTCATCATTGAAAATTTGTACAATTTAACTGATGCAAATCCTCCAATAATGATAAAGTTTCATGTCCCATATGAAAAAAAAAAATCTGCGGTCATTAGCCTCCTCTTGTTATCAGTGTGTTCTGGTAGGTTGGCTGGATGACTTGGTCAGGGACGGCAGAACTCCAAAATCTAAGTCTTTTGGGAATTCAGGCGTGTTATTAGGCTGAAAGGAAATAATAGAGTTGGACTCTATGACTGTTCTCATGTTCACCCACCACCAACACACACACACACACACACACACACACACACACACACACACACACACACACACACCACACACACAAACTAGTCTATATAGCTTCAACAATGGGTTTTGCTGGAGGAATATTAGCAGGCTTGCATATTCAGTGGAAGGCTGGAGTCCTAGGCTAGGAAACAAATGGGAAACAGAGCAGAAATTATTTGGAATGAGAGTGCTACTGCTTCCATTGATAAACTCCAATTGTGTATACTCTGTCCTTATATCAATCTGCTGGGATTTAGGACCCAGTTTTATGCATTTATGTTTCCTTAATAGACTAGGACAGAAGCACCTTCCAGGGATATTTTTTACTTCAATAGTGAGAAGGCAGGCTTCCTTGATCACTCTCCAACTTCAAATAACATGATTAAACTATTCCATTTATTGATCCATTAAGAATAAACAAATCTCCTGGCTTCATACTTTTAGGATGAGAAGATGAAGAGTCCCAACCTTTCCTTTACATCTTCTTGCCCCCTTCACTATCTATGTCAGTTCATCCCTTTACTTTTATATTGTCAAGACTGATTAAGTTTTATGCTTTGTTCTATATACATGCTTGAGTTTTCCATGATTTTCCAATGGATTAATTTTTAACTTTTTGTGGTACTGGGCACTGAACCCAGGGGAATTCTACCACTGACTGAGCTACATTCCCAGCCCTATTTTATTTTTTAGTTTGAAACAGGGTCTCACTGAGTTGTGGTGGACTCTGCTAATTTGCTGAGGCTGGCCTTGAACCCTGGGATTACAGGCATGTGCCACCAGGGCTATCTTTGATTTTCAAATTTGACTTTAATATTTTAAAACAAAATGTTTAACATATGTTGATTATTTTGTTTATATACTAGTCTGTTGAAGTCTCTCTAGTGGATTCAGCAGAGTGTGCTCATGGAAATTATATCTCCTTATATCGATAATATGTTGCTAACAGTTGTGTTCTTTGTACTTGTCCTTTGCTCCTACTTTAATTTCCTAGATATCTGAGGTATATTTTTAATTTTCTTCCAGAAAAATATCTGATTATATTCTAACTTTATTCCCTTTGTAAATATCATGATCATTTTTTGTAGATGTCTCAAAATTTCTATTTTTTCTCTTAAACCCATTGTTTACTAGAATGTGCCTTAGTGTTTTTGACTTGGGGTCAATATTCTCAGGTATGCAGAAGAGCCTAAGTTCCCAGCAACCTCTTAATGTGCATGCATTTTCAATAATGGAGGCTACTTAGCTCATGGAAGCCAGGAAGCAAAGAGAGAGGAAGGTATAAGACATGAAGAGTGTCTACACAGGCATGTCCCCAAAGATCTAACTTCCTTCAATTAGGCCCCAACTCTTAAAGACTCCACCAAATCTCAATAGAGTCATAGACTGAGGACTAAGCTATTAGCATATTAGCCTTTGGGAGACATTTGTGATCTAATCCATAACGTTCCTTCTCTACTCTTATGGAGTGAACTCAATATTTTCCTCTTTTGTGTTTTATTCTGTTATTTTGATAGATTATATATGTGGACCATATAAATGTGATTATACATTGTGCATTCCTTTGTATATAGACTATTTTGCTTAGTCTAATGCTTTTTGGCTTTCATACATGTTGTTACATCTATCAATAGTTTATTATTTCTGAGTAATAGTTTATTAAAAAGATATACCACAACTTATTTATCAGAGTTGATTTTATTTCAGAGTTTAGCTTTTCTAACTATGTACTCTGGAGCCCATGCTCTCTGGTATCCTACTTGTGGTTATATTCTGTGATTTGGCAAAAAATAATATTTTGGACATGTCAATAGGATTACTAATCAGCTAAACTTAAGATAAAAAAAATTCCGGATTATCCAATGGGCTCAGTGGAATCACATCAGCCTTTGAAAGCAAAGAGGTAATCAGAGAGAAATGAAGAATGAGAAGGACTCATTGTGCCTTTGAAGATGGAAGCACGAATTAGCCAAGGAATGTGGTTAGCCTGTAGGTTAAGATGATTCTATGCTGACAGATAACAGGGAAATGGAGATTTCAGCCCTTCCACCTCAGCAAATAAATTTGGCTAATGATCTGAAAGAGCTTGGAAACAGATTATTCTTAGAGTTTCCTCATCATAGCACAACTAACTAAACAATATGATTTTTACTTTGTGAGCAATGTATCCAATTGATCTCTCCTAGACTTCTGACTTACAAACTGTGAGAAAATAACCAGATACTGTTTTAAGTTATAGTGATTTGTTATAACAGCAACAGAAGATTCTCTGATTCAAAACTTGGCTTTATTACTTTGTAGAGATGTATGACCTGGTGTCTCTTTATATACCAGTTTCTTCCTCTATAAAGTTCCTCTCTATGTTCCAGTTTCTTCTTCTGTAAAATCAGATACTGGTAGTATATAGCTCTTAAAGTTGTTGAGAGTTATGTCAGTTGATGTATGTGAAACACTTGTAACAATTCCTCCCACAGAGTAAGGAATGCATTAAATGTCATCTTTGTTCCTTTGTCATTCAATTTTCTGGGAAATTGTATCAACTTTATTTTCTAATTTTATTCAATACAATATTTTGACAACTGTTTTACTTTTTAGATGGCTTGCTTGTCTCTTTCAGAGCACCTATACATCTTTAATTTCTTGAGCTTCTATTTACTTGTTTTTTTTAAATCTAGTCAGTTTCATTCATATGGCGTTTTTCCCCAGCTGCTAGTGATCTTTGGTTTTCCATTCAAATTAAAAAAATAAACAATAAGAAAGCTGATGGGAACTCTACTTATTTAGAATGTGGGGCTTATCACCTGGCTGGATTTGCTCTTGTTAAGTGAGCAGAGAACTGTTTTAATCAGGGGTCCAGAGTCTTTCTGTGGTCCAGGCAGGCAGATCAATTCCCTGCTAAGCTGCATTGGCTGCCACACAAATTCTAACCTATGTTTTTGTTTGTTGTATATAAACACCTACTACTTTTTTATCTGCTATATATATAGCATCTAGAAATTTGTTGTTAACTTATATCCAGTAGTGGTCCCTTTGCTGGTCTTCTTCTTATTGAACATCCATATTTATTTAATATTTTACTCTCATTTTCATGGAATTCCCAGATGGTCAGCTTTCCTTGTTGAACCAAAACCCCC
Organism: Graphiurus murinus; assembly: GCA_004027655.1. Classification (NCBI taxonomy): domain Eukaryota; kingdom Metazoa; phylum Chordata; class Mammalia; order Rodentia; family Gliridae; genus Graphiurus; species Graphiurus murinus. Next base: position 22,246 of record PVLC010013740.1, read on the forward strand.
CTGTCCACCCCAATCCATCCCAACATATTATTTTGCTTTTTTTCTTCCTTGAAAAAAAAATAAAACCTTTCTTTTTGATGCTCTGAACTTTCAGCCTTTATTTTCCTAAATTTGCATCCCCACCCCTACTCACATCCTCCTCTTAGAACAGATGGCTCTTATTTGTCTAAGGTAATTCTCTACCAGTCAGAGGTTCTCAAATGTATTTGGCTTACAGTCTCCTTTTCAGAAAATCAAAACATTACATAACTCAACACACCCCTAGAAATCTACCTTGTTTAGGGGAGTAAACAAATGATACAGTGACAAAATTGCTTTTGTTTTTTCTGTTCTTTTATGCATCTATATGTTGTTCCAGCACCTTTTGAGGGGCTGTATCCCCTACTTGGGGAACTTATCTATGTATTTTCTCTTTTGGTTATGAGAAAATTAGTACTTGAGACCTCTTTTATTTTTTAGCCTATCTTTTCAGATAACAGACAAAATTAAACCATCTTGTCACTAAATGGCACAAACTTCACAACAGATAAATTCATGCACTTCTGAGGGAACTTGTTGTCCTCTCAGAGATTGTTCTTGTCTTTATCTATGATTTCAAGTCTTTTTACCTACCAGGTTTAACAATAAAAGAATAAACAATAAGGAGTTGTTTATGAGTTATCAAAGGTTAAATACAGAAAGTACTTGATTGTGTCCATAAGTGATGTGCTTATATATTTCTCAGTGCAGTCATGCACAATATCATTGCCACATTTCCAAGCCTACAATTGAAATGTACTAAAAATAAGGATCTTTTTTCTATTCCAACTTTGGTGTTCTTATATCTGCAATTTCCTCACTTAGATACACTAATTGCATAGCTCCTCATTACCATCTTTCTTTCTCTCTCAGCATTTGTAGGATTTTTAATTGACTTTGAGGAAAATAGAAGAATCAAGATGTAAGGGAAGAACATGTTTCAAGAAAGACTGGAGGATCAATAGTATTAAACTATTCAGAGGTTGAGGAGGATGGAACTGAGAAAAATAGCATTGAGCGTGGTGGCAAGGGGTTATTAGGATCTCAACAAGAATTATTTCTCTAAGGTTTGGGATCTAAAAGGCCACAAATCAGGAGACTGGGGATAAATCATGTGTAGAAACTGAGTAGAGATATCTAGGTTAAAGCAGAAAAGAATGGGAGAAGGTGGTTGTCAAGAAGGGACCACCTCCAGATGGGAGCTATGGCATGCACCTGGAATCCCAGTACTTGTGAAGCTGATCCTTGGGAGTATCACAATTTTAAGGCCAGCCTGAGCAACTTAGTGAGAATCTGTTTCAAAATAAAATAGGACTCAGAGTATATCTTGGAAGTAGGATGCCTCTGAGTACAACCTCCAGTATCAAAAACAAACAAACATAGAGACTACCTACAAAATGGGACAATTGGAACATATTTGTGGGTAGAGTAGAAAATGTCAGTAGAGGGAGGTACAGAGTGTATTTGGAAGAATAATGAAAAGGCTAAACAGAAGGAAAACAGCTTCTCTCAGCTATTAAATCTAGTAGTTACCCCATATTTCTGTCATTAGTCCTTTTTGTACCTACACAGAACTGTTTCAACTGTTCTTGAAGTTTTAATCCCATCTCTCCATTAACAAACTTATCTCCAGCTCCTGATCTTATCTCACTTATGAGATTCAGTTCACATTTTTATGACTGTTGGGTATAGATATCTCACCAGCCTTCAAAGCTAGTAAGTCTCAAAATACACCTCCCCATACCTCCAAGTGTATCCCTTTACTTTCGTTTCTCTCTTTTCATGAAGAATTCCTTTTCCAAATACTACTGGAAGAAATCCAGACATTGTATTCACTTTATTTCTTTTTTACATTCTTATATCCTCTCATAAATAAGATACAGCTAAGTTTCACTTCCAAATGACTTGAAAAAATATCTGATTTTTTTGCAGTATTTTGTATTAAACCTAGGATCTTATGCATGCTAGGCAAGTGCTCTACCACCAAGCCACATTCCCACTGTCCCTGCCCCATAACAGCTTTTCATTATCATCCACATGGATCATTGGTGTCTGTGCCTCTAGTCTTATCTTTCTTCAATCCTCTTTCATGCAAACATCAGTGTCTTCCTTCCTAAATACCACTTTCATCATGCAACTGCCCTGTGGAAACCCAACCAACCAATCAACCAACTGGCAAACTACCATCTTCTGTGGTTCTCTCTATGTTTAGTACCAGTTTAAGTCAATTGCTTATCATACCAGTTAAGGTCTTTCCACAATCTTGTCCTTATCTTCCTTTAAAACTTTGTATTGGGGAGCCCAAGACGGCATCTGAGTGAAACACCTCTCCTCAGGCACTGTGAGCTCGAATCAAATCTGCCTTCTTGATAGAAGAAAAAAGCAACAAAAAAGTGAACAGAGCAATGAAAATTGAAGTGCAGCCAAAGAGAACCCAGAAGGCCTGCCAGGGAGGGCAAAGGAGCCTGTCAGCCAAGCAGTGGTGCACATTGCGGAGCAGCGGCCATAATTGAGCCAGCCACCCAGCACAGGGTCTACTAACACCGAGATATCTAACGACATCCTGCATACCCAGAAACGAGATTTGGAGTAAGCAACTCCAGAACTCCACATCCTAATAAGGTGGCATGTCCCCACACAATCAACAGTGACCCGAATGCCTGGGACTACAAGCTTAAGAAGGAGACAGGGTCACCCCAACTCACTTTTCTCTCCAGAGCCAGAGCAGCGATGAATTCCACTGAAGAGCTTGAATCAAAACTGCTGCAAAAGCAGCTTCTTGATGGAAGGAAAGAAAAGTAAAGCAGCAAAAATTTGAACAAAGTAACGAAAATTGAAGCACAGCTGAACAGAACCCAGAAAACAGACCAGGGAGAGCAAAGGAGCCCCTGCCCATGGCAGCAATGCGCACCACAGAGCAGTGGCCGACATTGAGCCAGCTGCCCAGAGTGGTGTCTACTAGCACTGAGACATCTAACGACCTCCTGCGTACCCAGCGACCAGATGTGGAGTAAGCGACTACAGAACTCCACACCCTAATCAGGTGGCATATACCCAAAGGATCAACAGTGATCAGGAAAACCTGCTTAAGCCTGTGGCAAGTACACCCCAGCTCACCCCTCCCACCAGAGCCAGAGCAGCACAGATATGTAAATTAAATTACACTCTCTTGGGGGGCAGGGGCCCCTGTGCAAAGGACAGACTCAGTCACCTGCCCTTACAGAGTTTGGATAGGAGCAGAAGTGTGGGAGGGATCCAGTGCATACAGGGCATAGAGACCTTACAGAAACCCTGGAAAATGTCCAGCATTTAGACTGTACTACCACCACCAGCAAAGGCAGAGAGAGACAAAGACAGGCCCTGTGGAGAGCTCAGAGACACAAGTTTGCAGTGGAAGAAGCACCAGCAGAACTCCCTGCCTGCACTGACAGAGAGAGCAAATAAGAATGCCAGAGAGATGCTTAAAAATCTAATACAGTGAGCAGATATTTATTTATTTATTTTTGATTTTTTTTTAAATTTTTTATTGTAGTAATTCGTGCAGTATAGCATACATCTTTGTTAAGTACGAGTTGTTAACAACATATTTGCACACAATTCTCATTTGACCCCTTCCCTAATTCCCACCCCAATCCCCTCCCCTTCCCTCCCCCTCAGGTTCACTTCGGTGAGTGACCTTGATATGATTGTGTAATTACATCATGTGCTTTAGGGTGTCCCTCTGCCCCCTGCGTCCACTACAATTAAATCAACA
>PVLC010013740.1:26117-40993 GCA_004027655.1 Graphiurus murinus
AAATTCCATTGTGTACATATCCCATAGTTTTGTAATCCATTCATCTGTGGTTGGACATCTTGGCTGCTTCCATAGTTTGGCTATTGTGAATTGAGCTGCTATAAACATAGATACACATGCATCGTTCTGATAATTTGGTTTCCATTCTGTTGGGTATATACCCAGTAGTGGTATTGCTGGGTCATATGGTAGGTTCACAGTGAGCAGATATTTAAAAGCTGAAAATATCCACGCAGATCCAAAAGGATTGCAGAGGCCAACTCGGCTCTGTACTTACAAACTTGCATGGTTTTTGTTTTTGTTTCTTTTTGTTGTTTTTTTTTTGTTTTTTACTGTTTTTGTTTTGTATTTCTTTGTTTTATTATTTATTTATTTATTTATTTTATTTTATTTTTTTTTGCAGTACTGGGGATTGAACTCAGAGGCATTTACCTCCGAGCTATACCCCCAGCCCTATTTTTTTTTTATTCTTTATTTTGAAACCGAGTCTCACTAAGTTGCGGAGTGCCTCACTAGGTAGCTGAGGCTGGCCGCGAACCCGGATCCTCCGGTCTCAGCCTCCCGAATGCTGGGATTACAAGCGTGCGCCACCACGCCCGGCTTGTTTTATTTATTTATTTTTTGGATGATTGGTTGCTTTGTTATTTTTTGCTCAGTTTGTTGACTCTCTTCGTTGTCTAATTTATAAGCTTCCCTTCTTCTCTCCCATCAACACTTTTTACTTTCCTTTTTCCTTTTTTTCCCGCCTCATATCAAGACCATTTCATACCACTACAGCTAAATACTCTACGTTTACTACCAAAATCCCCCCCACATATCAACTGTCCCTAATCTTTACCATATATCACCTCAACACACTCAACCTCTAATTCCACTTGACCATACCCTCTACTTTACCCTATTCTTGCATTCATCACTGTGACTTCTCACCCAACCTTCACCACTGAACACAATGTGTCATTGTATATACCAGCAGACACCTCTAAAACCCCACTGCAGAGATTGGACCAGAGAGGTGAACCACCAGAAAAGACTGCCAAATACTAATGATAAACTCACCCCTGCTGATAGAAGAAATAGCTCAACACATCCCACATCGAGGCCTGAAAACACAGAGACTACAAACTGTCCTACTAACATCTCTGAGATGAATCCCCAGAAGCAACAAACAGACCCTAGAAGTTAACACCTGAAACCCATCAAAGGCACCAATAGAGTGGGCAGAAGAAGCCCTAGAGCAATTGCAACTCAGAACAAGATACTATTCACAGAGAGAAAATAGAAAGAAGAAACCTATAAATTGAGAGAAAGCTTGCAAGAGCAGCAAAGATATAAATTTGAGAACAGGGAAACCACGGGAAGGAAAAATAGCAAAGAAACAATGATCCATCACAATCCCACAATAACAGAGCACAACAACACTGAATGGCAGAGATTACCAGAAGAACAATTCAGGTTCTTAATAGTAGAAATGACACAAAATTTCCAGAAGGATTGCAGAGACAGCTGGAAAGAAATAAAGGACCAAATAAACAAAGAATCTGACATCCTGAACAGGAATCAAATAGAAACCTTGAAGGAAGTGAAGGATGTGAAAGATGCAATAATTTAAGTGAAGGTATCAATTCAAAGTATAAACTGTAGATTAGACCACATGGAAAATAAGATATGACTCTTAAGAGATGACTGTTACAAAAATAAATCCATAGTACATAATTTATTTTAAAAATGACATTATTAATTGGACATCAATGAGATCTGGGCCAATTTTAAAAGAGCTAACCTAAGAATAATAGGCATAGAAGAAGTTGAAACTAATGGAATAAACACTCTTTTCAAAGAAGTAGTATCAGAGAATTTTCCAAACAGAAAGAGAAAGAGAAGTTGACACACACCACAGGTGCAGTAAACATATAGAACCACCAGTAGACAAGACCAAAGAAGAGGTTCACCACACCACATAATAATCAAGTTGACTAAGGTAGAGGCCAAGGAGAGAATTCTAAAGGCAACAAAATAAGAGGCCAAGTGATATTTAGAGGCAAACCAATTAGAATCATTCCAGACCTCCCAAACCAAGTCATAAAAACCAGGAGGGACTGGAGTAACATATTCCAAACTCTGAAAGAAAATACCTTGCAGCCAAGACTCTCATACCCAGCAAACATCTCTCTCAAAATTGACAGGGAAATAAAAACCTTTCATGACAAATAGAAACTGAAAGCATTTATGTTTTCCAAACCAGCACTAGAGAAAATACTCAAAAAGATTAAATACAAAGAAGAACTAACAAGTAAATGTCAGAACCAGAGAAACAATAATTTCCAAACAACTAAGAAAAGAAGAACAAATACTACTGCAAACAGTAATCAAAACTCAAAATGTTAGGAATTAAAAATCATCTTTCAATAATCACACTGAGTATAAATGGCCTCAACTCCCCAATAAAAAAGCACAAGATGGCAGAAGGGATTAAAACCCAGAATCCATCTGTATGCTATCTGCAAGAAATACACATTACAAGCAAAAATCCCCACAAACTAAAGATTAAGGGGTGGAGTAAGGAAATCCCTGCCAATGGAATTCGAAGACAGACAGGAATAGCAACTAGGATATCAAATAAATTAGACTTCAAGCATAAGCTTATCAGAAGAGACAAAGCAGGTCATTTTTAGTAAAAGGACCAATTCAGCAAGAGGAAATAACAATTATCAATATTTATGCCCCAAATATAGGTGCAGCCACTTTCATAAGTCACATATAAAAATACCAATACAATAACACTGTGAGACTTCAATACTTTCAATTCACTAGATCAATCCTCTAAACAAAAGGTCAGTAAAGACACCTAAAGAATACCAAAAACTAAATGGACCTATTAGACACATACAGAATATTTCACCCAACTACAGCTGAATTCACATTTTTCTCAGCTGCCCATGGAATCTTCTCCAAAGTAGAACACATTCTGGGTCACAAAGTGAGCACTGGCAAATTCAAAAAATGCAACATAATTGCCTGCATCTTTTCAGACTACTATAGAGTGAAACTAGAGAAAAACTCTAAGAAGACCCAGAGTAACCATGTAAACAATGAAAACTGAACACCACACTGCTAAATGAGGAATGGGTCATAGAAGAAGGAGAGAAATTTAAAAAAATTGCAAGACCAATGAAGACAGAGACACAACATATAAAATGCCCTGGGACAAGTAAGAGGAAAATTATAGCATTGAGTGCCCACGTAAGAAGAACAGAAAATTACCAAATAAATAACCAAATGACACAGCTCAAAGCCCTTGAAAAAGAAGGACAGTCTAAACCCCGAAGCCAGTAGAAGACAGAAAATTATGAAAATCAGAGCAGAAATTAATGAAGTAGACAAAAAAATACAGAAAGTCAACAAAACCAAACTAGTTTCTTGAAAAAAAAAAACAAGATAAATAAACCATTGGCCAACCTGACCAAAAGAAAGAAAGAATAAACCCAAATTACCAAAATAAGAGATGAAAAAGGGGATATTACTACTGACAGTGTGGAAATACAGAATCAGAAACTATTTTGAAAAACTATACTCCAACAAAATGCAAAATCTAGAAGAAATTGAGAAGTTTCTAGACTCATATAACCTTCCTAAATTGAGTCAAGAAGATATAGAAAACTTAAACCGACCAATAACAATGAAAGAGATAGAAACAGCAATAAAGAGTTTACCATCAAACAAAAGCCCAGGGCCAGATGGTTTTCCAAGTGAATTTTATGAAACATTTATAGAAGAGCTAATCCCAATACTCCTCAAATTATTCCGTGAAATAGAAAGAAATGGGACCAACCCAAACACATTTATTGAAGCCAACATTACATTAGTACCAAAGCCAAATAAAGACAGCTGTAGAAAAGAAATCTATAGGCTTATATCGTTGATGAACTTAGAAGCAAAATTGCTAAACAACATACTAGCAATGCTGATTCAAAACCACATCAAGACAATTATACACTATGACTAAGTCGGGTTCATCCCAGGGAAGCAAGGCTGGTTCAACATATGAAAAAACAATCCATGTAATTCACCACATAAACAAAATCACAGACAAAAAATCACATGATCATCTCAACTGATGCTGAAAAAGCATTTGACGAGATCCAATATCCATTCATGCTAAAAGCACTGCAAGAATCATAATAGAAAGAACATACCTCAAAATCATACAGGCAATATACAATAGGCCCACAGCCAATATCATATTAAATGGAGAAAAGAGTACCACTAAAACCAGGAATAAGATAAGGATGTTCATTATCACCACTTCTGTTCAATATAGTACTTGAGACTCTAGGCAGAGCAATAAGGCAAGAGAAGGAAACCAAAGGGGTAAAAATAGGGAAAGAAGAACTAAAACTATTTGTTTTTGCATATGACATGATACTATAATTAGAAGACCCAACAAAGTCAACCAAAAAACTCATAGAACTAATCAACTAATTCAGAAAAGTGTCTGGATACAAAATCAATCTTAAAAAATCAGAAGCTTTCCTGTATGCCAACCATAAATCCACTGAAAAAAAAATCCAGAAAACAATTCCACTCACAATAGCACCCCCACAAATAACATTCTTAGGGACATATCCAACCAAGGAGGTAAAAGACCTCTATGAGGAAAACTAAGTTGTAAGAAGATGGAAAGATCTTCCATGCTCTTGGATAGGCTGAATAAATATCATCAAAATGGCCATACTCCCAAACATGATCTACAGATTCAATGCAATATACAATAAATTATCAAGGTCACTCCTCACAGACATAGAAAAATCAATCCTTAAATTCATTTGGAGCCGGGCGTGGTGGTGCACACTTGTAATCTCAGCATTTGGGAAGCTGAGACTGGAGGATCCGGGTTCGCAGCCAGCCTCAGCTGCTTAGTGAGGCCCTCCACAACTTAGTGAGACCCTGTTTCAAAATAAACAATAAAAAATAGGATTGGGGATGTAGCTTGGAGGTAGAATGTCCCTGGGTTCAATCCCCAATACCGCAAAAACAAAACAAAACAAAATTCATTTGGAACAACAAAAAGCCCAGAATAGAAAAACAAAAAGCCCAGAATAGAAAAAGTAGTTTTTAGCAACAAGAAACATGCAGGAGGCATCACAATACTTGACTTCCAACTCTACCATAAAGCCACAGTAAAACAAAACAAAACAAAACAACAACAACAAAAAAAAACATGGTATTGACCCAAAAATAGACACCTTGATCCATGGAGCATAATAGAAGATTCAGAAACAAACTGAGATGCTTACAGTCAATTGACTTTTGACAAAGAAGCCTAAAACATACACTGGAAAAAAGACAGCCTCTTCAACAAATGGTGTTGGCAAAACTGGATAACCATATGCAGGAAAATGGAAATAAACCCCACTCTCTCACCCTGCACAAGAGTCAATTCAAGGTTGATTAAAAACGTGGAAGTCAGGCCAGAGACCTTGCAGCTACTTGAAGAGTGCCTAGGACCAACACTTCAGTACACAGGCACAGGTAAAAACTTTCTCAACAAGACCCCAAAAGCATAAGCAGCTCAAAGGAAGATCAATACATAGTATTGCATTAAACTGAAGAGCTTCTGTGCAGCAAAAGAAACTATCAAGATCCTCAACAGAGAGCACACAGAGTGGGAGAAAATTTTTGCCAGCTACTCTTCTGATAGAGTAATAATAGCTAGGATATACAGAGAATTAAAGAAACTCACAGCTAAGAAAACAAATAACAGAATCAAAAAATGGGCAAAGGATCTAAATAGACACTTCACTAAAGAAGATATCCAAATGGCCAATAAATGTATGAGGAAATGTTCAACCTCATTAACAATCAGAGAGGTGCAAATCAAAACTACCTTGAGATTTCACCTAACCCCAATCAGAAAGGCAATCATCAAGAACACAAAGAACAACAAATGCTGGTGAGGGTGTGGAGAAATGGGAACCCTAATACATTTTTGGTGGGATTGCAAATTAGTGCAACCACTTTGGAAAACAGTATGAGGATCCTCAGGTGAATGGGAATGAACCTACCATATGATTCAGCAATACCACTTCTGGGTATCTACCCAAAATAATGGAAACCAAACTATCAGACCAATGCATGTGTATCTATGTTTATAGCTACAGAATTTGCAATTGACAAGCTATGGAACCAGCCAAAATGTCCAACAGATGAATGAATTAAAAAACCACGGAATATGTACACAACGGTATTTTACTCAGCCACAAAAAGAACAAAATCATGTTATTTGCAGGGAAATGGATACAACTGGAAAACATTACGTTAAGTGAGATTAGTCAGTCACAAAAAGTAAAAAATTGTATATTCTCCCTAATATGCAGAAGCTACAAAGTAAATGGCGCATAAGAGGTACTCTAGATGAAGAAGGAGAAACTTTAGGTGAGCAAAGAAGTCAACTTAATGGAAGGTGATGGGGGGAGTAGGGACACCCTAATATACATGATGTATTTTCACAAATATATCAAAGTATATTACTAAACTGAACCTGAGGAGGATAGAGTGCATGGGAGTAGGGCGGGAATTGGGGAAGGGTTAAATGAGAAATGTGTGCATGCATGCCTTTACCAGTTTGTACCTAACAAAGATGTATGATTAAAATGCACCAATTAAAATAAAATTTAAAAAATGTTATAAAAAAAACCTTTGTATTGTGCTCATCTCCATAGGAAGCTCTTTGTTCCAGACATTTGAAATGGTCCATTTGTCCTTTTACTCATGCCATATATAAACTGAAATGAATTTTTTCATTCGTTTTAATATTTATTACTTGTTCCATCCATTTGGGCCTGTTGTTACTCCTACTTGCCCTAGCCAACCGTCTGCCCAGGAATGATGCTGAGAATACAATACTGAATTTAATAAGCCTTTTCTATTCATCATCACCAACTGAATGTATGTATTCCCTGAAAATTCAAATGGTGATACCCTATTCCAGATAAAATGATATTGGAAGATAACTAGTTCATGGGAGTAGGGGAATTCACTCATGATTAAGATCCCTTTCTCCCATGTAGGGATAAAAGAAATTAGTAAGCTATCTATAACCTGAATGAGAACCTACAGAAGAACCTGATCACGAGCCGGGCGTGGTGGCGCACGCTTGTAATCCCAGCATTCGGGAGGCTGAGACCGGAGGATCTGGGTTCGAGATCAGCCTCAGCTACTTAGTGAGGCACTCCACAACTTAGTCAGACCCAGTTTCAAAATAAAGAATAAAAAATAGGGCTGGGGGTATAGCTCGGAGGTAGAACGCCCCTGAGTTCAATCCCTAGTACCACAAAAAAAAAAAAAAAAAAAAAGAACCTGATCATGTGGGCACATTGATCTCAGGATTCTAGCCTCCATGATTGTGAGGAATAAATTTTCTGTTGCTTATAAGCCACCAGTCTTTGGAACTTTGTTATAGAAGTCCAAACTGACTAAGACAATGATCTATCTCAACTTACAAGAATACCATAAGGAGAACATTGAAAATTTTCTCCAATATTATCAGCCTCACTGTTCAGGAAATGAGGTCTAATGAAAAATGTTCTGCAATGGTGATGCAGTTATTCAATGACTCAGGATATGCCTAGAGTCCAGACCTCTGGAATCTCAAGCCAAGCCATTGACCTACTGCCCCCACTAATTGCTGTATTATTTGTCCTATAGTTCTTATACATTGCTGCCTTAAAGGAGATGTATGCAATTTGTTCCCACACTGCTAAATAGTATTGACTTCCAAGAAGATGGATAATGTTTCTTAAACTTCTTTGAGTTACACACAGCATAAAATCCATTACTTTGGGCAGAATAGGCACTAAACAAATCTGTATTGATTGAATAAGAGATGTTACATCCCAACCTGACACAAGCCATTAATTTTCACTGTCTCTTTAGCATATTCCATCAATTACAATTAGTAGTGGCCTTGAGTCCCTGAGCAGTTGAAATGACAAAGGAAAATATTCCATATAGGCAAGTAAACTTGAGGCCCTAAGGTATATTTCATCAAATCTTTGAATAGCAGAGGTCTAATTCCCTTTAAAGGTCACCTATCTTCTCCTATTTTCACTGGTGGAAAAATTGAGATTCACAGAGCTAAAGGACATGCCCAAATGAACATAGTAAATATGAATGGCACAGTCATGGAACTATTTCTTCTAATATCTGAGCCAAATTTTTATAACCTTTGGGAGTGGGTTCCATAGCACAATGATTATACAGTTAAGCTCATGGTGTTTGGAGTCTTACTGACCTGGCTCTGCTACTTGAGCAAGGTAATTAACTCAAGTCAGCCTCAATTTCTTCATTTGCAGTAAGAAGCAGGTTTGGGGAGGTCAGAGGACATCAGAGGAGACAACACCCTCTAAAGACTTTGTTTCTGCCTGTATCTTGTCACCAGTCTGTGAATCCTGCACAGAATAGAGAAGATTCAATAAGCATCTTAGGGCCAAGGCCTAGAAGACCTCTGAAGACACTAAGAAACCATGGGATATCACACCCATAGGTGTACATTGGATTTTTTCATAGGTCTTAGATCAAGCAGAGTGCTCCTGTGTATGCAAGACATACACAGTTCATCATCTAAAGATAAAGTAATTGTATGCTGGGAGGCACCAGGGGGTAGGTATTCAAGTGATAGGACAGCACACACAAGCACTGCCACTTCTCCATGAGAGGCCCAATATGCAACTGTCAACAATGGTAACTGAAAGTCACTGAGTGGAGGAAAGTATCTTGTCTTCAAGGTACTCACTCAGAGATGCTTAGTTCTAGGACACCAAAGGGACTCTCTGATTTTCTAAAAGGCTGCTAACAAACATAAGAACCAGGAATGGCAGAGAAGAGTCTTCTAAAATAGTCAGCACCAACCCCTTGAGTGCTGTGACTACAGGGACAGAGGTGCTGTGGAAATGCTATGTCTTCAAAGTAGAGTTCAGACAGAGCAGAGCTTAGTACTTGGACACAAGAGAAACTTAAAGACAAGTCATGCAAGGTCAGATCTAATGGTAAGAATGGGAGACAATAATAAATCCATAGCATGGAATTCATGACTAATAATTGTTAAGACTAAGTCATAGGTTCAATATCCAAATCATTCTTAAATATCATTAGTTGAGCACCTATTACGTGTAGCAAATTATCACAAATTAATGGCTTTAAAACAATACCCACTTATCATCTCACAGGTTTGTGGGTCAGCAGATTGGTAAAGGTTTAGTTGGTTACTTTTCTTGGGGTATCACAGGCTACAGTCAGGGTGTCACCAGGGATATGGTCTCATTTGAGGCTTGAGGTCCTCTTTCAATATTATGTGGTTATTGTCAGAATTAATTTGCTTGCAGCTTACTTCTTCAAGGTCAGTAGGAGAAGGACTTATGTACTTAATCTCTATATTCTTCTTTGTAAAAAAACTCACCTAATTAGGCCAGACAGACCCAACTAGAATAAAAAAGTTTAAAAAACATTTATTCTAGTTGGGTCTGTCTGTCAAAGTCAGTCAAACTGACTAGATATCTGAATTATATCTATGAGATTACTTCTTCATCTTTGCCGTATCACATAATCTAATCACAGATGGGGTATCAATAATATTCATAGACCTTGCCCACATTTAGGATAAGAAATTGTATATCAGGAGGCAGGAATATTGGAGGCAATTTTAGAATTTTGGCTACATGATGTGGTCTTTTGGCCTCCAATGCCTCATTTCTAAGTGCAATATACAAGTACAATGTTACCTAGAATATTATTCCATCACAGCATAATCTCAGTCTCATGATCTAAATCTAAAATACTTCATCTCATCAGCTCAAAACTAATATCTCATCATCTAAAAGATTAAAATTTCAGCTGGGAGAGGTGGTGCATAATTGTAATCCCAGTACTTGGGAGGCTGAGACAGGAAGATCACATGTTTGAGGCCAGCCCGATTCAGCAACTTTAGTGAACCCATCAGCAATTTAGTGAGATGCTGTTTCAAAATTAAAAAAATAAGATAAAATAGGGCTAGGGGTATGCATGCAATGTAGAATGTCCCTAGATTTAATACCCAGTACCAGAACAAAATTAGAATTTTATCATCTAAATTATATATGTTAGGGACATGCCTGAGCCCATGCCCACTACCACCAGAAAATCCAAGATGCTGCTGGTCACCAAAGACTAATACAACTGATGGAGGAATGGAGAATCCCAGCACTGGTCTTCTCCTCCACTGAATGCAAATAAAGAACATTTATGCAGGTGCTATTCCTCTGAGGTAAACTCTAAGTTTAGCTGAGAGGAATTAATAGTAGCTCCAGCCACAAACCCAGTCTCACTCACACTCGGATAGGCGCTTAAAGTGGAGACGTAAGCTCCTAGGTGTTTTAGGCCCTTCAACAATATTGGAAAACCAATATCAGAATCACTTTCAAGTAACAGAACCAATTGCAGCAACATCCATGGAAATCTCTGCCATCCAACTGGGATATCTACTCTCATTGTAAGAGTAAGCACAGAGGGTGGACCCCACATACTTTGCTATCTACACCACATCCATCTGAATTGCCAGACAGACCTCACCATTGTGACACTTACAGATAATGCAGGTGGGTTCATCAGGATCCAATACAATAAACATTTTTCCAAAACCAAATCATAGTTAAAGAAGCCATAGTGAGATTACGTTATGCAGACCAATTAGAATTAAACAGAACAATACACAACAAATTGATATCCCAATACACGTGATCAAAAGACAGATTCTTAGTAAGAAGCCCTTACATAAAAATGGAAGATACAGTTGCTCTAACATATTTGTAAATTTCAACATATGAACACAATAAATATGAAAAATCAAGTGCCTGAGAATAAACAATGAAGAAGGTGATTGACCTCTACAATAAAAATTAGAAAGTACCGAAGAAAAAAAATGAAGAAATTCTAGGAGATGAAACGACCACCATACTGATGGATTGAGAAGAATAATTATGTTAGAATATTACTACCAAAAGCATATTATCAAATCAAACTACAGATTCAATATCAAAAGCATTACTACCAAAAGCAATGTTCAGATTCAATGCAAGCTTCACCAAAATACCAATAATGTTCTTCATAGAAGTAGAAAAATAACAATACTAAAATTTATATGACATCACAAAAGACTCTGAATGACCAAAGCAATCCTGAGAAAAAAGCAATCCTGAAAGCATCACAATACCAGATTTTAAACTATTCTTCAGAGTCATAGTAACAAAAACAGCAAGGAATTGGCATAAAAACAGACATATAGACTAATGGGCTAAAATAGACTCTCAAGAATAGTTTATAAAATCCAAGAATAATTCATGCTAAAACCACTATAGAGAATTGGAATAGAAGGAATATACCTCAACATCATAAAAGCAATATACAATAGGCCCACAGTCAACATCATATTAAATGGAGAAAAACTGTGATAGTTCTCACTAAAAACAGGAACAAGACAAGGATGTCCATTATCACCACTTCTCTTCAATATAGTACTTGAGACTCTAGCCAAAGCAATAAAGCAAGAGAAGGAAATCAAAGGAGTACAAATAGGAAGAGAAGAACTAAAACTATCCCTTTTTAATTTTATTTTTTTAATTGGTGCATTGTAATCATACATCTTTGTTAGGTACAAGCTGATAAAGGCATACATGCACACATTTCTCATTTAACCCTTCCCCAACTCCCACCCCACTCTCTCCCCCTCACTCCTTCTCAAGTTCAGTTTAGTAATTGACAAAACTATCCCTTTTTGCAGATGACATGATACTATACTTAGAAGTCTCAACAAACTAAATCAAAAGGCTTCTAGAATTGATTAACAAATTCAGCAATGTGTCTGGATACAAAATCAGTCTTAGAAAATCAGAAGCTTTCCTATATGCCAACCATAAATCTGCTGAAAAAGAAATCCAGAAAACACTTCCACTCACAATACCCAACCCCCAAAAATAAAATATTTAGGAATCAACCTAACTAAGTAGGTAAAAGACCACTAAAAGGAAAGTTATAAAATATTGAAAAAAGAAATTGAAGAAGACCTTAGAAGATGAAAAGATCTTTTGTGCTCTTCTATAGGCACAATAAATATCATCAAAATGGAGATTTTTCCAAAAGTGATCTAGAGATTCAATGTGATATCCATTAAATTACCAAGGTCATTCCTTACAGACATAGAAAAATCAGTCCTTAAATTCATTTGGAAGATCAACAAATCCAGAATAGAGCCAAAATAGTTCTCAGCAACAAGAACCACGCAGGAGGCATCACGATACCTGACTTCAAATTATGCTACAAAGCCATAGTAATAAAACTAAGTAGGTAAAAGACCTAATGGCATTGGCAGAAAAACAGACACATAGGCCAATAGGGCAAAATAGAAGACTCAGAAACCAATCTGAACACTTACAGCCAATTAATTTTTTATGAAGGAGCCAAAAACATACACTGGAAAAAAGACAGCCTCTTCAACAAATGGTGCTAGCAAAATTGGTTAACCATATGCAGAAAAATGGAAATAAACTCCACTTTCTCACCCTGCATATGAGTCAATTAAAAGTGAATCAAAGACCTGGAAATCAGACCAGAGACCTTGCAGCTACTTGAAGAGGGCATAGGCCCAACACTTCAACACATAGGCACAGGTTAAAACTTTCTCAACAAGACCCCAAAGGCACAAGGAACACAAAGGAAGATTAACATATGGGATTGCATTAAACTGAAAAGCTTCTGTGTAGCAAAGGAAACTATCAAGAACCTCAACAGAAAACTGACAGGATGGGAGAAAATTTTTGACTACTACTCCTCTGATAGACAACTAATATTTGGAATATACAGAGAACTCAAGAAGCTCACCACTAAAATAACAAATAAATCAATCAAAAAATGGATAAGTGAACTAAATAGAAACTTCACAAAAGCAGAAATACAAATGGCCAATAAATGAATGAAAAAATGTTCAACATCATTAGCAGTCAAACAGATGCAAATCAAAACTACCTTGAGATTTCACCTAACCCCAATTAGAATGGCAATCATTAAAAACACAAACAAGGCCTAATAGCACTGGGACTGTTGGCACTGTAGCCTCCAGAGACCCCAACAAAGAAGCCATCAACTTCCGCAGAAAAACAGTGAAAAAAATAAACAAAAAAATGAAAGTTGAAAAGTGGCAGAGCCAGAACTAGAAAAAAGAGCACAGTACTGTATAAGCTTTTCATGCCTCCCATCGGGAGAACAGAGCCTAGTGGTGCAGGTGCCATCTTAACCAAGCAGCACATGAGCTGGCAGCTGTTAGCACCACAGCTTCCAGAGACCTCCAGGAAGTCACTTTGGATTGTTATGAGACTGGTGACAAAAGATTATCAGTGAAAGTGGTCAAGATTTCAGTCCGTGCTCAACAGGCACCTGGCTGGATCCACACACTGAGGCTGCAGCTGAACCCATCTCTTCCAGCAGTGATCTTGAACAGTGAACAGCTCCCATAAGGATTGTAAGTTAACCAGCCATCGCAACCAGAAATGGCCATGCCTGCACATAGGGACTTGCATGTCAAGGAAATAGACTTGTGGGGGCGTGAGACTCTTCAAATCACTCCATGCAGAGGTGGAGGTGGCGACTACTATCTCTTACAGCAGAAACATGATTTAGTAGATAGCCCACAGAGGCAGGTGAGAGGAAACTTCAGTCAGCAGTTTGAGGAGCCCTTGTAGGGTCCCTAGGGATCACTATGGAACATCGTTCCCTGGTGTTTGGGGAAAATAGCTCAGTCTATGGAGTTTCAAGCTACAAAAGTAGTGAACTTGTGCCTGGCCATGTTTGGATACTACAAGCACCAGCACAAGCACAAAAGGCCAGCAAGTGCCCTCAGGAGTGCATTACCCCAGGACATGGGTGGTGTCCCTGGGGCTAAGAAACAAATAAAACCTATCTAAGTTGAACCAAGAGGATATAGAAAATCTAAACTGACCAATAGCAAGCAAAGAAATAGAAACAGCAATAAGAATTCTGACATCAAAGGAAGGCCCAGGTCAGATGGGTTTTCAGCTGAATTATACAAAATCTTTACAGAAGAACTAGTCTCAATATTTCACAAGTTATTTTGTGAAATC
The DNA here is from genome assembly GCA_004027655.1 of Graphiurus murinus. NCBI lineage: Eukaryota > Metazoa > Chordata > Mammalia > Rodentia > Gliridae > Graphiurus > Graphiurus murinus. Next base: position 40,283 of record PVLC010013740.1, read on the forward strand.
AAAAAAGATGGAATTCTTCCAAACTAATTCTATGAGGTCAGTATCATACCAATACCCAAACCTAATAAATATACCTCAAGAAAAGAAAACTACAGACAAATATCATTGATGAACATAGATGAAAATATTCTAAACAAAATGCTAGCCATGCACATTCAAAACCACATCACAAAAATTGTACACCATGACCAAGTTGGTTTTGTCCCAGGAAAGCAAGGCCAGGTCACCATATGCTAATCAATTCATGTTATTTGTCACATACATAGAACTAAGAACAAAAAACACATGATCATATCAATAGACAATGAAAAATCATTTGACAAAATCCAATATTCATTGATGCTAAAAACATTGCATAAAATGGAATAGAAGAAACATATCTCAAAATCCTTATGACTATATACAAGCCAACATCATATTGAATGAGGAAAAATTGCAGGAATTCCCCTTAAAATGAGGAACAAGACAAGAATGTCCACTATCACCACTTCTTTTCAATATAGGCCTCCATATTCTTTTTTTTTTTTTTTTTTTTTGCGGTACTGGGAATTGAACTCAGGGGCATTCTACCTCCGAGCTACACCCCCAGCCCTATTTTTATTCTTTATTTTGAAACAGGGTCTCACTAAGTTGCGAGTGCCTCACTAGGTAGCTGAGGCTGGCCGCGAACCCGGATCCTCCAGTCTCAGCCTCCCGAATGCTGGGATTACA